>JBBPLV010000780.1:0-14280 GCA_038089975.1 Boletellus ananiceps | reverse complement strand
AAACATGCAGAATGCATCCACCACATCTGACATCGCTGTCCAGTTGGGCTGACCCGAGCTTGTCATAGGTTTCCCAGATACCACAACCGGGCTTGTAACAGATCGTCGACAGTCAGAATGGATCCCATCTCGAGTCTTCAAAACCGAGGATTGCATCTCTGCCTTCGATGTCCTTTGCGGTGTATGGATCGATGAGAAAAGGTTATGCTCATGTTCGGACGCATTTTCAGTGATTTTGTTCGTTTCCGTTTCACTACCGTTAGCTTTTGCTAAAGGAACAGAGCAGGTTATTGATGAGGACGTCTCGTAGAAGACGGACTGATCGGTGCAGTAACTCGCTTGGGGAGTCAGCAAAGACTCCGACGGCGCGTGGATAGAGCCTAATAGCGTCCGTTCAGGAGGAGGGTCTGGTATCGCAGCTAGATAGTCTCGAGGTATAGTATTGGTTTCGCGGCTCTTCTCGTCGTCCAATTTATCAGTCCTCTTTTCCGCGGGTCTTGGAAGTGGGCTTGTCATTTTAGATAACGACGTTGATTTCTCCTCAGATGGTTCCGTCGTCGGTGACTCGGTCGCTACAGCACAAACGAAGAAGTCGACGGGTTGACTAGAGAGATAACTGATCGTGCTATCTGAGTTCTCCGCGGCAGCAAAACCAGCTTGGTTTCCAGTCTCAGACTTCTCGGGAGTTTCTAAGTCGGTAATGTGTATTACGGCGCTCGTTGAATCAGCAATGCTGACCTGTGCCTCTTGGAGTCCATTATGAAGAGACGTTGTGCGATCCTCTTCGCCCGAGGAGTACCGAGTCTTATATAGAATTTCAGCCTCTACTTCTTTTGGATCAGGAACCTCTGCCGTAGCACGTGGGCTTGTGTCGGTGACGATTTGGCTTGTCTCTGCCGCCGGCGTACCTGCCTCTAAGGTCGCTGCTGAAGACCATAATGCAGTTGGCGTCCGAACATCGCCAAAGGGTGATTCAGTGTCGAGCATTGAAGAGCCTACTCGATGCAAATCATCGGTAGAAGGACTCGGCGGGCGAGGGCTATCTTCACATGGAGGGTCGGCGTCCGAAATACCACGCTCTGTAGCCTCGTCGTATACGGTCCCCATCCGGCCGAACACGTCCTGGTCCAGTCCCTCGGCCCCCAGTAGCGTTGAGCCTTGTCCATCTGCTCTAATGATAGACGTCACGCTGATAACTACCGCAGGTACCATCGGATATAGTATTTGAGGGGGTGAACACGTCGCAATATTTTCGATCAACTCCGCGGGGACCATAGGGACCATCTCCACCAGTGGAATGTCTTCGCGTGGTGCTATGAGCGAGGGGAGATTAACGACCGGTGTTCTTTCCGAAGAGGGTGACAAGGCCTGCGCAAGTTCGTTGATCTCTTCAACTCCCTCTCCACGTGGTGTCGTCCAAAGGACCGGCTGGATTACCTGCTCCGGCGATGTTACATCCTTTAAGGGGTCGGAATGCACCATGGGGATTTGCATTAGTTCAACATTGTTGTTTCCAAGGGGGCCCTCAGACGTCCCAGCCCAAGTAGGATATTCTTCTGCGTGATCAGTGATGAGGGTAGTTTTCGAACGATGTGCCATGCCCGCGTCGTCGTAAATAGCGAATCGCACATTCTTCACCGAGATTGGCGTGTCTGGCGATTCCTCAGGTGAACTTCCCGTGATTACTGTCTCTGATGACGTTTCCGATTCGTCGGGGCCACGATCATGGAGAATACTCCACGGACCGAAAGCTAGATCCTGCTGCGGGTCTTCACCACATCCATGGTCATCCTGGCCGTCTTGGTGAACGTCGCTATTCATGGCCTCTAGGAGCTCCGCGTGGAAGTTGTCTGCGCCGTCATCACTATTACAAGCATCCCCTGTCGTGACAACAAGTGTGTCTGGAGTTGGAAGGGTCACGATCTCATTTCCCATAGACTCTAGAGGGTCGTTCTGGGTCCCAACAAGGACAAGGGAAATTTCCATCCGTTGCTCAGGGACTCCGTTGATAAGATGTGGGTCCCTAGCTAATTCACGAGCGAGCGATTCGAGCTCCATTCTGTCCTGTGCCTCGGGGATCCCACCCTGGCGTCCGCCCTCGTGAGAAACTATTCGCGTAGACACCAGCGCTTCAAACTCCGTTGCAAGGCAACTATCGCCGCCGGAGACGGGGGAGGACACCAAGTCCCCGTCTTCAAACGTGGCTGTGGCTCGGCTGTGGCCCACCCCCAAGTTTGCCGATTCGAGGGGCGGCTGAGTGTCAATGTCAACAACGTTCGCTTGACAGTCTTCGGCAAAGTTGACTGGGACGGCTTCTCCGTCCACACGTATGAGTACAATACGTGGGAGCAGGGGGCAGCTTGATTCGCGGGAAACTTTAGGTCTACGGCCCCAGTGCAGACAAGCGATCATCTTGTGCACGCCATATCGCACCAGGTGCCACAAAGCAGTCCACAAATTCGCGTAAAGGAACCAAGCGCAATCCAGCGTGCCACTGCCTGTGGGCGAATTCGGCGACTCGTAGACCGATGCATCGTCGAACCAGTGGTTGAACAGGGACGGTATCTCGTCTCACGGTCAGTGGTGCGCCCTTGTGTTTGGAGAAAAAGAGGTGTGCGCGTACCATCAAGAACATGTACAAATGCAGCAACGAGTGAGTATACGCGAGACCCACCAAGACGGGACAGAAACTGAGCCCGCGGGCCCCGTAGGGGGCCATGTGCGTTTTTGAGCCGTCGCCCTGAGTCGAAACCCGAGTCAGGGAGTCTTGGGACGGGTAGCCGCAGCAACTTACCTCGACTTGCGACGGCGCTGCGGGTGCGCCCTCGTTTGCAATAGCAGGTCGCCAAATGGGGATATCTAGAAACACATAGTGATATGTCGATTCCACTAAAGAAGCGCTGTATAAATTATAGTTTGAGTGGTCAATGCTACACGATAGATTGGGGGGAGGCGCGGTCTGAAAAACGACCGGAACGAGACATGATGGATCGACGGAATGTGTAGTACGATAGTCTGATGGATCGCGAATCTGTGGTACAGCAACAATCGGGGAAAGCTTGGTGCCATCTTCGATGAGCCCCCGGAAAACGGTCGATAGCAATGACCGCGGGGTGTAGTTCCAAAGGAGTCGTAGAGCATCCAGGAAGGCGAGCCAGTGGGCAAAGAGTAGCTTCAAAGAGATACCCACCATCACCAGATGCGGACTAGGAGACGCGAATGAGTTGAGAAAGGTGGACGGTTGAGCGAGCGTCGCGGGCCCTTCCAAACCAAGTATTGGCATCCAGCAAGCGCGTCTGTTGTCACGTGAACGAAAGATCAAGGCAAACATTTGCGACCGTTCGCTCCGAATTAATTCCAGGGGCAGACGCTTACGAAAATCCGTGAAACACGCGGGATGTACTCGACGACAGATGAGTCGGCCGAACGCTGCGTTCCGAAGGTATGGTCCAGAAAGCACGCGCCGCAGACACGTCCATTGACTGGCGATATTCCGCACGTCAATAAGGATACACTGGTACATACATCATGCATGCACAATACGATAGTACATTGACTTGAACACCCCTCTTAGATGTAAGCCAAATTGGCCCCCAGCCGACACATTCCCATAAATTTTCGAGAGGCAAAACGAGAGGAATCCGAACATCTGCGGACACCGGATTTAGGCTATCGCCGCGAATGAACACGATGAGAGCGGACTCGCATCGTCCTCCCGCGGTATCGACAACTGATCGCGGAATCTTTTTCCGCTGACAGTCTCGAATGTGATATCCGTGTTCCTTGTATGGGCCTTTAGAACGACCGCACGTTAGCACGCACTCCGATGGACTTGAGGGATACACACCTCCTCCCTCGCACAAAATGGCAAGAAAGAATCCTGCTTCACGACGATTGTAGTCAGCTTGCACTCGCGGAACAGACGACACCGAGCCGCTCGAAAAACGTCTACTGACCCGACGCTCAAAGTGGCGAGACCCATCGACAACGGTGAACTCAAAATTGCTCGAATCTCGTACCCTTGATATGAGTGTGGATAATAATGAGTTCGTGTAGAGCTTGGCTAGCGGCAGAACAAATACGAGATGTCTGATATATGGGAATTAGTAGGGACAGCAGATGACAACGGCATGTCACGAACGTTCCGTTAGTCTGAAACATATTAGCATGCTAACGCCACCATGTGAACGAGATACTTACGAGGGCCAGATACACGGAAAGGTCAATGATTGTCCATATTGTTGTTAATAATCCGGTGTGGAGGGTAACTAGGAGAAATATTAAATTCGGAAGTAACGAGAGTGTGAAAGCCAAACCTCGTATGATTTTCTTGATGATATGGTCAGTGTCAGCGAAACCGGTACGGTATTCCCTCTGCAAAGTTCATTACTTGCACAGAGGAGATACAGGCAACATACCAGAGACAGAACGAGAGATATTGTAATAAGAATATTATCTGCCGAAGATGTAGAAAGCCATATAACAACAATAGCTTCGAATCTATGAAATTCCGTGAACGTGGGCACGAGGTTGACTGCGATAGATGTGCCGATACTGGACACTGTAGAAGGAATGTTTTCGAATGTATAAAACAGCAAGGGATTACTCACTCATCCCTACTAGAGCGAGGACAATAACACTAGTGATCAGCAGTCTGCTCTTCTTGAAAACCTGGATCCTCCATGCAAAGAAGAGCTGTACCGAAGCCGAGGTAACGCCCTGTTCACAAGCTCGAATCACACAAAAAGACACATAAAAGTGTATGTCACCCACAGTCGTCCCGGGAACTTGAGAATGTGAGCAAAGTCAGCACGTGTCCAATGTGTAGGAATATCACGTCCGTTTACCAGTTGAAAAAACTTCGTGAACTCGTCAATACACTGTAGACATTGATTGTAGACGGATGTTTACCCCAATTCGCCACCAGTAACACGGTTCGATCTCCTGGACGATTGGTAAGAAACATTCGTGTGTCACAAACCGGATCACTGCGCTCACCAAAATGATTTATCAGTGTGTTATACATATAAGTGAATTCTAAAACAACGTTGACAGTGTCTAAGACGACTAGAAACGCCACCTAAAAAGCTGTGAGGTTAATAGGCATCGCCCACAAGTGATTGATCGCACGAAAAGCCTGAGCCAACATCCGTCACTGTAGCGGGAAAATTTTAGCTATAAGTCATTATTCGTTAACAAATCAACCGGAACGAGCACACCTCTTGTAGCACGAAAAATAAACGAGCGATTGGGTCACCACCATACCATACAGGATGGTATCAAGCACAAACCCCACGAGCATTGGCCCCAATCTGCGAAGTGATAGACACGATCTCAGCCGATACCTGGAACTGTACACTACATGGGGCGTACGCGATAGCCGCTGAGGAGACCATGTTACTCGGATACCCAAACTGAGCACTGACGGAGAGTGCACCCAGTCGAGCTGACTGCAGGGAAAAGCAAACAGGAGACGGGAATAAAAAGGATAACACATTGCACGGAGCGTATCATATCCTTTATTCCAACCGCCCAATTACGAAAGGTACGTCTTCAGGGTTCGACATTTGACGTCAAGGTAATTTAACCCACGATGACGGAGACCTTAACGTGCCGTCATGAACCTTGGTTCGACCCTGGCAATTGAGGAAATGTGGCCGTTGCGGAAGATGGGTCCAGTGAGTCACCGAGGACTTGCTCACCCTACGCCTGATGAATCGTTAAAAATTACAAAGAACCGGTGGTGTCCACGTGTGTCAGGACGACGAGCGTGCGCCCTGGGAATCAACCGGTCACCATATATGTGAGTGCCTTTCGCTCTCCATTTTCTTTTGTCTAGAAAAAGAACTTTTTCAGCACCTTTCTCGTATGTACTACCATAACGACCGTACCCCTAGGGCCGCGGCCGTGGGTATTTCGATTAAATTCGCGCCCGAGTGACTATGCAGACTGTCAGTGGCCCATCTGGAATTCTCTGTAGAAGTTCAAGGGCCGAAGAGAAGAATCTCCGCGAATAAAAAGGCTGGAACGTTCAAGTCTATCTCGTGGCCACACGCCACTGCCGATTCCGGCAAATTCTGGGCTCCCACGGGGCGTTGCCGGGTTCGTCGCCCGGACTCCGGTCGACGGTTTCTTCAACAGTCCAATTTCAACGCTTTTGCGAAGGTATGGCAACCCGATAAGCTAGATCTCCTACAGTAAACCCACAGAGTGCCGGTCACCTACTATAGCTGGTTGCTGCGCTTTCAGGAGGGGAGTCTAATGACTCTGAAGGCTACATTCGCCGAACATGGTGCTCAAGTCCGTCTTTCCATTCAGCCAACTCACTGCGGGATTCGTCCAAGCGTCTCATCTTCCCTCCGACATCGACGCCCATCCGTAATAACCACTCCGTATACGTCGTCCTGGCAATGACATGATTGGTCAGGCAGAACCACACGATACCCTTGCTCGAGAAAACATCTTCCCAAGTCTCCAAACATCCTTCAGCGCACGGTGTAGTGAGTCCAACGAGACGCGTAAACGTGCGCCAGAGGAGACGAGGAAGGTAATACCACAGCGGTGGATCTAGCCCTATTGAATCGAAGGTGTAGCGGGGAAACACGACGACCTCTGACGAACTCACAGATGATGTCTGTCGCGTTATCAGCGACTAGTGTTCCCAGTACACGATAATTTCCATCGATGACCCAGCCACGGGTATCGTCCTTAGCCATTAGGGTAGTAACCTTTTCTCTGAATTCATCGTCTGGCGCTCTCTGCCATCCAGGATTCCAGGCGATTTTGTCGAGGGAAATATGCGGAATGTCCAACTTCGTGGCGAGGTATGCACCGAGAGTAGTCTTCGGTAGATGGTCAATATTTTTTTGCTGGGTCTTGCGAGCGGCGCAAGTTAAGACTCACCTTTCCCGTTCCTGAAAGCTCCCTCGAGGGCACTGAAACGCGAAGGACTTATGTGTGGTAAACGCACCACTATTTCCTATCAAGTGTATCTTATAATTTCCGCTCCCATCGCCGAGGAGAGGCGGGTCGAAAACTGGCATGGTGACAAAGTCGTGAGAGGCTGCAGCTGGGTGCGACAAGTGCAGGTATTTGGGGATTCGCCGGCGGGGCAGTGCGCGCATGATATATTGTTATATTATTATTATATTATTAGGTGACTCAATTTGATGGTTGCGGTGCCGCGAGAACACCGGAATGCAGTCATGACAAGCTGATGCTTTGCATTGATGCTTGACCCCAATTTCTTGTGTGGAGCTACAACCTCACAAAATTCCCCAGTTTCTTACATTGCTGCCAATTATTTTTTCTCGCTGCGATTTTTATTTTGTGGCTATGGTATGTAACTTAAAGACTTAGACTAGGAGGGATTGACCCGATGTGCCTTTGGCACATGGTGGGGAGGTGCAAGATGTTTCAAAGAAAAGAAGTTTGTACAGAGAGAATTGGTGCGTCCGAAGCGTCCGATGTGCACAGCATCCGAGCGATGTCCATATCGGGAAGTCGCGGCTCGGCTAAGTTATGCTCTTGCCACCGCGCGCGGTCGTCCTTGATCGACTCTGGTGCCACCATCCTTGCAGATGGCGGCCTGAGAATGCTCCTGCACCATGTACAGGCCGTCCAATTCGCCTGATGCGTCCTCGATACGGCTGTCCGACCCTGTGAGTCCATTTTCGTTTCCTGACTTTTCTAGTGCTCGACTTGAGTCGTCCTCGGCGACATGGTGCGTTCAGCGCCTCAATAAGCCACTTGGGACGCTTATAGGGAGGTGTGGATGGCCTAAGTATGTCGCCAGTCCTGCATCTGCACTGTTTGCGCTGACTTGTCGCTACTCCAGCTAGCGGCTTCGTTTCGACTCGTCCCGGGTCGTAGCGCGCACCGCTCGTTGCGCTATCCATTCGGCATCGTATCCCATCGTCTACAACACCCTCCCCGTCACTCTTCGGTCCCAATCACCTCCGACATGTCCCAGCTCGTCCTGGCCGCCCAAGTCGCTTCCTGGTCCTGAACGTTGACTCTGCGTGCCCAACTCGTTGCTGCTGCTACCGCCGTCCATCGCACACCACTTCCAACGCCTTCACCATCGCTCCAGCGCCCTGCATCTGCCTCGACACCTTGCGGATTGACCCACTTGCCCCAACAGCTTCCTCGGACCTCAATGTGAGTCGCCACCGCTGTCGCACGGCCTCTTTGGTGAATCCTCATCGTGGCTCGATGCTCCCGACCCGTCCGCTTCGTCCGCTGCAACCCGATCGTCGACGCTCGCAGCTCCAACCCACTCCCCCCTCGAGCTTGACGCTCGGGGGTACGTTCCTTCATTGCGAGACCTTGCCTGGTGGCTCTGGTGGCTATTGTGGGACCGGGGATTCTCTAGGCACGTTGTCCTCGACCTGTTGGGTGAGCTGACCGCATTCATCGTCAACCGTCATTGATTGCCTGCGCACATACGCACTCGTGCTCTCTCCCTCGGGCGATACGACTCGACTTGCCCCCACACGACCTCCCTCGATTCCAGCTCCCTGGGGGGTCGATTGGGCTTCGTCGGCATCACCTGCACCAGCGCGTCCATGTGCTGCGCCTCCCTTCCATTCAGCCCTGATGCCACTACCAGTCGAGCCAGGTGCGCGCTCCTCTGCACCGTCCGGTGGTCCAGTGGGTTCCTCTAGTCGACGTTCCACCCCGTCACAGCCACTCGCTCCCTTGACGGCCTCACTCGACGACCTCACGACCTGCACCTCAGCCATGGACCCTGCGGCCCTGCCATTGCGCGCTCGACATGAGCCACATTGAGTGGCTCTGGAGGTGCGTCTGGTCGACACTCATCGTCGCCCCGTGGCTATTCCGTGCAGCAGGACTCTTGCTGGCAGCTACCACGTCTGTGGCGTCCTCACCCGTGGGTGTGAGCGCATTGAGTGCACGGGACGGGCAGCTGCAAGCGTGTTCAAGGGTGATCGACGCTCTCGACACGTCTGCAGCACCCGCTCCAACCCGAACATCGAAACTCGGACATACCCAGTCCTCCCCCTCGAGCTCGACGCTCGAGAGTACGTTCGATCGATTTGGGGAGTCGGCAGGTGGGTCAGGTGGGTCCAGGGATAATCCAGGTACGTCCTTGTTGATCGTTGAGGTGCGCTGACCAGCTTCATCAGCTGCCATCGCTGACCATATGCGCGTGTTTGCGCCCGCTTGCTCCACCTGAGTCGACTTGACTCGACATGTCCCAGCCACCCGCTGCATTGGGCGGCTCTGTGAGTGCATCTAGACGATGCTCATCGTCACCCGGCGTGGCCGCAGGGTCTTCTGCTGCGGTTTCCTGGCTTTCGTTGCGCAGTCCGCTTGCGCTGGTGGTGGTTGGGATTGGGATGCCTTGGCCGTTAGCGACCTCGGCCCTTTCCGTAGGCAGTTGAGCTTCGCTCGCCGCATTCTCTTTGACGTTTAGTGTGATGGTATTGCCGTGGTCTTCACAGGGATTTGCGAGCAGTGTATTCGTGTGGTCGACCTCAGCGTCGCCACGTTCGTCTCAACTATTCTTTGCGGTGGGACCCCCGCATCGTGCGCACTCGTTCGTTGCCAACGTGGCTGAACCCCCAGCATGGGCCACATGCCCACTCGCTTCCTCGGCTGTCTCTGTGCGCTTGTCTGCGTCTCTGACTCGCACGACTTCCGGCCCAGTTCCTTCAGCCGGTTCGACTGGATCCTGCAGCACGTCCACTGGCCCTGTGGGCCCTACGCACGTCACGTTTGGGTTCGCGATGTCAGTGGTCTCGTTGTCGACCTGCCGACTCACCGTCCTAGGCTCCTGTTGGGTGTGCAGCACGGATGGCTGCAAGTCAGGTGCGCAGGGCGGGCGCAGAACGGTGGCTGCAAGCACGTTGCTGGATGCGTGGGTCGGGTGGCTGCGAGCACGTTGGGTATGCGGGACGGGTGGGTTGGGTGCGCGGGATGTGTGGCTGCGAGCGCGCTGGGTGCGCAAGACGGGTGGGTTGGGCGCGTGGAACAGGTGGCTCGCGAGTGGAACGGGTACGGGATGGGTGGTTGTGAGCGCACTGGGTGCGGGTGCGTCGGGTGGAGTCGCTCACCTGCGAGCACATTGTGGGTGCGCAGGACGTGTGGCTGCGAGTGTGTTGGGCACGAACACGCCGGGTGCGCAAGACGGGCGGGTTGGGCGCGTGGAACGGGTTGCTCGCGAGCGGAACGGATACAGGGCGGGTGGCTGTGAGTGCGCTGGATGTGGGTACGTTGGGTGGAGCCGCTCACCTGCAAGCGTGTTTTGGGTGCGCTGGACGGGTGGCTGCGAGTGCACTGGGTATGCAGAACGGGTGGCTCACCTGCGAGCGCGTTGCGTGCATGGGATGGGTGGTTGTAAGTGCATTGGATACCGAGCGCGTTGGATGCGCAGGACGGGTGGCTCGCGAGCGTTGACTGCACGGGACGGGTGGTTGTGAGCGTGTTGGGTGTGCAGGACGTGTGGCTCACCTCGTGAATGGAATGACCCAGTACAACGCACGACGGGGATGGGGTGCACAGGGCAAAGCCCTCGCTTGCCAGCTCAGTCCTCCGCGCTCAGTCGGGCACATCCACAAAAGGCAAAACACGTGGCTGTAGGCGACACAACCGACGGCAAGGGTCCCAACCGACGCAAGCGGCGCAACGGAGGCAAGCGGGCAAAGCGAGGGAAGCGGCGCTAAAAAAACCCTGGGCAACCATCCTCCCTTCACTTTAAGACTAGGAGGGGTTGACCCGATGTGCCTTTGGCACATGGTGGGGAGGTGCAAGATGTTTCAAAGAAAAGAAGTTTGTACAGAGAGAACTGGTGCGTCCGAAGCGTCCGATGTGCACAGCATCCGAGCGATGTCCATATCGGGAAGTCGCGGCTCGGCTAAGTTGCGCTCTTGCCACCGCGCGCAGGGTCGTCCTCGATCGACTCCAATGTTGCCATCCTTGCAGATCGTGCCCTGAGAATGCTCCTGCACCATGTACAGGCCGTCCAATTCGCCCGATGCGTCCTTGATACGGCCGTCCGACCCGGTGAGTCCATTCTCGTCTCCTGACTTTTCTAGTGCTCGACTTGAGTCGTCCTCGGCGACGTGGCGGGTTCAGCGCCCCAATAAGCCACTTGGGGTGCTTATAGGGAGGTGTGGATGGCCTAAGTATGTCGCCAGCCCTGCATCCGCACTGTTCGCGCTGACTTGTCGCTACTCCAGCTAGCAGCTTCGTTTCGACTCGTCCCGGGTCGTAGCGCATGCCGCTCGTTGCGCTATCGATTCAGCATCATCCTCCAGTCCATTTGTCGCCGTCCCTAAGGCTCTCGCAGCCCCAATCACTTCTGACAGCTCTCAACTCGCCCTGGTCGCTCCACTTGCCTGGTCGCCCTGGACTTCGACCTAGCGCGCTCGTTTCGATGCCGCCACCATCGCCACTGGACTGGCAGCGTCCCCTGGCATATCTGATACCATCGCTATCGCTCCGGTTGCCTCTGTTGCGCTCAGTACTTCGCGGCTCGACCCACTCGCCCCAACGACCTCCTTGCACCTCGACTCGATTCGGCGCACTCGTGGAGCCGTCGCTGCCACCGTCTGGCTCCTTGGGCCTGTCCTTGGGATCGTCATCGCCCTTCGACGCTCTCGGCGTGTCCGCAGCGCCCGCTCCGACCCGAACGTCGAAGCTTGGACATACCCAGTCCTCCCCCTCGAGCTCGACGCTCGGGGGTACGTTCGATCGATTTGGGGAGTCGTCAGGTGGGTCAGGTGGGTCCGGGGGTAACCCAGGTACGTCTTCGTCGATCCTTGAGGTGCACTGACCGGCTTCGTCACCTGCCATCGTTGACCGTACGCACGTGTCCACGCCCGCTCGCTCCACCTGAGTCGTCTTGACTCGATACATTCCAGCCATCTTCCCCTCAATGCTCGCGTTTGGTGGCGCTCCCAGGTCCTCACCGTCGATTGCATCATCAGTGCGCTCGTGCGTGATGCTCGGACTTCGTTCGCCGTCCATGCCACTGCCTGCCTGTTTGACCCATGCGTTATGCTCTGCGCCGTCTGGGGGCTCCGTGGGCTCTCCTGGCCGACGTTTGTCGCCGCCGACCTTGTCCACCGCTACCTCACCTTCACATGGTCTGTCCAACACCGCCACTGCGACCCGTTCAACGCCCCCTCCCTCACTTGCCAGCTCCTCCGCGTTCTCAGCTGTGTTGGGTGGCTCTGTGGGCACGTCTAGATGACGCTCGTTGTCACTCGGCGCATCCGCAGGGTCTCCCATTGCGGTCTCCAGGTTGTCGTGGTCGTGTGGTCTGCTTGCGCTCGTTGTTAGTGGGTTGTCTTGGTCATCAGTGACCTCGGCGTTGTCTGTAGGTTGCGGTGTGCGGGACGTGTGGCTGCAAGCGCGCTGGGTGTGCAAGACGGGCGGGTTGGGGGCACGGAACGGGTGGGTCGCGAGTGGAACGGGTACGGGACAGGAGGCTGTGAGCGCACTGGGTGCGGGTGCGTTGGGTGGAGCCACTCACCTGCGATGGCTGCGAGTGCGTTGGGCGCACGGGACGGCTGGCTGTGAGCCCGTTGGGTGCGCAGGACAGGTGCGGTGGCTCACCTGCAATGACCTTGGCATTGTCTCTGGGTTGTGGTGCACAGGACGGGTGGTTGCGAGCACGTTGGGTGCGCGGGACGTGTGGCTGCAAGCGCACTGGGTGCGCGAGACGGGCGGGTTGGGCGTGTGGAATGGGTGTTCGCGAGTAGAACGGATAGGGACGGGTGGCTGTGAGCGTGCTGGGTGGAGCCGCTCACCTGCGAGCGCGTTTTGGGTGCGCTGGACAGGTGGCTGCGAGCGCACTGGGTACGCAGGACGGGTGGCTCACCTGCGAGCGTGTTGGGTATGCGGGACGGGTGGCTCGCGAGTGGAACGGGTATGGGACGGGTGGCTGTGAGTGTGCTGGGTGCGGGTGCGCTAGGTGGAACCGCTCACCTGCGAGCACGTTTCGGGTGTGTGGGACGGGTGGCTGCGAGCGTGTTCGGTGCACGGGACGTGTGGCTGCAAGTGCGTTGGGTGCGCAGGATAGTTGGCCGTGAGCCCATTAGGTGTGCAGGGCGGGTGCGGTGGCTCA
Source organism: Boletellus ananiceps (assembly GCA_038089975.1). Taxonomy (NCBI): domain Eukaryota; kingdom Fungi; phylum Basidiomycota; class Agaricomycetes; order Boletales; family Boletaceae; genus Boletellus; species Boletellus ananiceps. The sequence goes on along the minus strand of JBBPLV010000780.1, from coordinate 1,184 downwards.
CCTGCAAGAGCGTTGAGTGTGCGGGATGGGTGGCTGCGAGCGTGTGTTGAGTGCATGGGGTGTGGGTGTGCAGGACAGGTGGCTGCGAGTGTGTTGAGTGCGCAGGACAGTTGGCTGTGAGCCCGTTTGGTGCGCAGGACAGTGCGGTGGCTCACCTGCGAGCGCATTGAGTGCACGGGACGGGCGATTTCGAGTGCGTTGGGTGGCTCGCAAACAGAACGGGTAGGGCGCACGAACGGGAACGAATGGGCTGAGGGGAGCGCAGTGGCTGCTTAGCGGCACTGCGCTCACACGGGCGGGCGCGGCGAGCGCGTTGAGTGCACGGGACGGGCAATTTCAAGGGCGCTGAGTGACTCACAAATGGAATGTGTAGGCGCACGACAGGGACGGGAGGGGAGTGATGGGTGCGCGGGTTGGACGGGTGGGCACGGCACCTCCCTCACGCTCGGTCGCTTGTGGAATGGGTAAGGCACACCATGGGGATGGGAGGGGAGCGATGGGTGCGCAGGACAGGCGGGCGCGGCACCTCCTCACGCTCGGTCGCTCGTGGAACGGGTACGACGCACGACGGGGACGGTTCGCTCGCCAGCTCAGTCCCCCACGCTCGGTCGTGACCTGCCTCGAAAGGAAAAAAACGTGGCATACTAAGCGGCAGCCGAGGCAAGCGATGCAAGCGGCGCTAAGAGAACCCTGACAACACCATTCTCCCTTCACTTTAAGATAGCTACTTCCTCCAGAGTACTCCGACCCCCCCCACCAAGTTTGCTGTTCTGGGAAAGACAAAGAAGACAATCTGTTACCCCAGAAACGGTGCTAGAGCACGCTACCCTTGCTCCAGCTTCCACGGCAGTCCCCTCACTTTCCCCAGTTGTACTTATTACAGACACCAAAAACCAAGAGGACATACCAATGGTGGATCTGGCTCATCATGATAAAAAAGGGGAACTCCGAGCAGCCTTACCCAGTGATTTTGATGGAAATGCAGCTGATGCAACTAGATGGATGTTGGCAATGACCGCTTTCTTTACCATCAATCAAAACATCTATGACAATGACTCACTCCTCATCCTCACCTGTCTTAACAAGATGAATAAAGGATGAGCTGTGGCATTTGCCGAAACCTGGTACCCAAAAGTCACTGATGCCACTTTTTCACAATTCTGAGAGGTGTTCCACAAATCCTT
>JBBPLV010000778.1:0-14305 GCA_038089975.1 Boletellus ananiceps | reverse complement strand
CAGACGCCCATACAACGTGTCGCCATTCGCCCCAATGATGATATAGGTCGGTGCAGAGGGCGTAGTGGGCGACGGTAGACAAGGGTACACATTCGTAGGGACGATCCCTGTCACTGAGGACCCAGACGGACCTCGAACCTGTAATAGGTATATAGAAGAAAGGATATCACACACTCGAGTTCGTACTACCTTGCCTTTGCGATCATACTCTGGGATGATGCCTTCCATCAGGTTTAACATACTACTCACGTGGGTCAGCTAAGCCTCGGTCCGAGTAAAAAAAGGACCGGAACGCGCCTTTCCATGATACTGACGTCAACAGTCTGACCGCCCTTCTCTCCCTCGGAGACCTTTTTTTGTCTGGAGAGAAGAGCCAGGACCTGTGCATTGCTTGATGTCACAGCGTAAACGAACTTGAAGATGCACTCACTGTACCAAACGCAGCATGTAGCCCGGCAACAGAATCACCCAGGCTGATATTCGGCCTTACAGGGGGTCCCGACAGCGTATTCGTCTCCGGATCCACGAAACCATTGATGTAACGAAACCCAGACTCTGCCTCACAGACAGACGCATATCCAGGTCTGGATGACCAAGGACCCGTCTGTCCATATCCGCTTACCCGGGTGAATATGAGCGACGGATTGAGTGGATGCAACCTCGAGGGGCCCAATCCCCATTTCTCCAGAGCTGAAGAGCGGGGGAAAAGAATGTGTTAGCGAATGCTGAACGAGGATACGCGACCGCCCGTGGCCTTACTCCCTGGCTTGAAGTTTTCGATGACGACAGTCGCTCTTGACAGCGAGCTGTTTCACGAGCCTGTGGTGCGGGCGCACGTGGTAGGTACGCGTGAGCGGCCAGATATCATCTGGTAACCCATGTTCACGTACGCTCGTCCCTCGTCCTGCCTCAGGTCGATCGCCACGCTCTTCTTGTTCCTTCCCAAGCTCCGAAACCACGGACTGACGCCGTCGACATCGAGCTCTCTCCACACCCGCAGAGGATCCCCGGCGGAAGGGGGTTCTATTTTAATGACGTCTGCGCCAAAGTGACTGGAGAAGAGAGTGAGTGGATCTACTATTCGGGCATTCCACTCGCGTTTATGTACCCGAGAAGTTGTCCACAGAACGGACCTGCAATCAATTGACCGAGCTCCAAGACGCGGATACCAGAGAGTAGGAGTTCATCTTCGGCATGTGTCGACGCAAACGACCTGACTCTGGAAGGTGTGTTGTGTGCAACCTGAGCATACTAGCACCCACTTCGCAAGGGCACCGCGTGAACACGAGATCCCTGCACGCTTGCTCAAGATCGACGACATCGAACTGCAATCTTGAGATAAAATTTGGTATGTTTCGGGTGCTCTACACGCAAAGCGACCGCAGGGATATTGGTTGGTCCTACTCGGCCCTTCATGACTCCATACAAGAATATCACCCAATCACGTGACTTGGTCTGAGCACGTTGGGATGATCAGATGGCAGATCCGTCGCATCTGTAAATCATGAAGCAATCTTGTCTTCCAGGTGCAAATAACGTGGTCCAGCAGACGTATGTTCAAATTACCTGAAAGCGCGCATAAATGTATAGAGACGTACTTATAGGCACCTAGATATCACGGTTCCCCGACCAGTGGCTCGTCCTCAACATGCAAAGCAGCCAGGATCACATCAAGTTGACTATTCCCCCCAAATCGTTTGATTTCACCGCGCAGCTTGACAAAAACTCATGAATGTTGCTGCCCTCGTTATGTGACACGGTGATGCATATACCTGTTGTTCAAGCGCTCTCATTATCTTCAATGTATAGCTGAACGAACCCGTCCGATAACGCAAGTGGGATATTGTATGATGCTTCAACGTCGGGGTGGTCGGTCGTTTTTGAAGCACATCTAAGTTTTCAGACTCAATTCTACGAGTTCCTGGACACCAGGTCAAAAACATACTCAGTATGACGTGATTGCTCTGGTCCGCCAGTACTCCATGGACGATTGGAAAAGAGAATTTTCCCTCAGTGAGGTCTTCTGCAAATCCCTTGTTATTCGAGTACTGTCAAACGTACAAAGGGTCAACATATGTCCATCAGAAGTCAACATCCACGTACCTCGGTACTTTGCAAATTCATATAATCATCTCGGATCTGGAAGTAGACACCAAAAAGGTTGACCAGAGGGACGTAGTCACTAGCAAAGAAATTGGTGTCGACAAGGTTGCAAGATTAAAGGCGAAAAAAAAGTCGGTATCTACACATTTACGTTCTTCGTCGCACATGCCATCATCAACTTGATCGCGATCCTAAACAAACCGCCGGTCTCTGTTCATGGACATCAGCGCAGGATTGAAACATCACCCGGCGACGGTAACACTGACTGTTGTTCACCATCGCGATGTATTCCTCCTCCGTCGGGCACTTGAGCGTGTCCCGCCAGAATATCTCGAGACCCTGTCCACGATGGAGCGACAACAGCTCCTCGGTGACGACCAAGTCCAAATCCTTGTTCGCCACGACGCGATCTGCTTCTCCCGGTCCAAGACCTCTCAACGCCGCGAGCTCTTTGTATGCCAAGAAATACACGTAATTCGCCGTGTTGATTGTCTGCGGGACGCCGTAGATGCGATGGGCGACTGGCTGGCCCCTCCGAAGCTGAGCGCCATCCTCGATGTCATCGACCATGAGGCTGGCGCTGTGCAGCATCCGCACGACGCGCGAGATGACGCCGAGCTGCGCGCGCGGCACGTCGAGCCACATGTTGAACGCCTCGATCAGCATAGTTCGGATTTCCTTGCCTGGTTTGGAGGCAACGTATGCATAGGGCTCAATAATGGCTGACTCGTAAGACTCTGGCCATTCCGGAGGGTCGAGAAGGGGTCTGAGGATGTGTGAGAGGTCTGTGGTCATAACGAAGACGAAGCTGCGTGCAACCCTGATTGGGCTTGGGTTATTTCGTCATTCTCGTCAGTCGTTTAAGAGCGGCCCGTAGCGGACCGCAAGATGTCAGGTCCTCGACTCGACCTCGATGCCTCCGTCACCTTTCATTAATCATATATGTTGCAGGTGCATACATCACTGACGTTGAGTAATAACCAAGACTTGGCAATAACAACAAATATATTCCGACGGTACAACGCGTCGAACGAAGGATCGTCCATTTCTGACGAGTGCGTGATTGCCCGAGTACAGCCAGTCTGATCGTAGTGACAAATTGGACCCTGCGGTTCATCTTGCGCAAGACGTTATGGATATCATCAGCAGCAAAATACTGAGGTCCGGTGCCTCATTACGCCCCTCAGATCCTTCGAAGTCGGCCTCCTGGCGGCCGTGTTCCTTGGTCCATCGAGCCGAGTGGCGGAACATTATTCAAATTTGGCTCGTTGATCTGCACTTCTAGGTTGTCCATTTCGTGCAAAACCTTTACTGATTGCTCCACCTGCCCGATACTTCTGATAAGTGTGTGACACTACAGAGATCTAATGACCACGCCTATGATTTAAATGCTTTTCACGAACATGGCGTACGATGCTTTCACGGTTCAGCATACGCTTTCTACCTCTGATTTGGCACCCGGACCATTTGCAAGATATCCGACAGTCACCGCGCAACTTCTTAATCCCATGAACGGCAAGGTGTTCTGGGACGTTTGACCGCATGATCTGGGCACCACATTCGGTCCCATCATCCATAACCCATCTACAAGATGACGATTGAGACAAAATCAAAGATGTGCAACCTGGTGAGTTAGAGAAAAGACTCTGTGTTGTGAAGGAGGGTTGAGATTGGCAGAAGAGAGTACCCGGGGCAGAGGAAGTCGTTGGGAGTCCGGTATTGTGGTGAGATTGCATATACATCGAGGCATTTGTAGGAAACGATACGACACTAGGGTATGGGAGGGACCGAGTAGACGAAGTGCCATTTACAACCTGTACAAGTCATGTACCGCATGAGAGGCAACAGAAACGCGACCCTGGAGAAATCTACTTACCGAAGAATATTCTTGTAGTCTGTTGTCCACCGGGCCATAGGCAGAGTTGAGAGCAGATGCCGCACTATGTTTTCCATGACTTTCATCCACCCCCGAGGGGGACGCATCAGCGGCCATTCGCGAGCCTTGATCACAGGACATCTGGATGCTACAAGGCACAGTGAGACATGAAGATTCCATCTTGTCTCCTAGGCACGTACTGGGTTACACGAGTAGATGAAAACTCGCCAGCATCTGAGTTGAGACTGGATAAGACGGCTAGATCGGTAGGGAAAGAGGGGCTGTTGTCTGGAATTAAGCACCCTTTGACATGATACAGTTGCAAGTTTTCCCCGTACGAGGACTGAAAGGTGCTGTGCAGACACGAATGTGACACAGGTTGAAGGACTACTTGTGTTGTTGGGAGCAGACCTGGGAGGCTATAATGATAGCGACACTGGCAACCCAGTGGCGCTTTCATGACAGTCACAATATATAACATTGGATAGCAGAGGGCTTACAGCTGAGGTCCCTATCTGGTGTGAGATCGTTGAGAGGGGGCGCCGTCAGTAGAGGAAAAGCCTGAGAGGGAAAGCGGGTGGACACTGGCATCAAGCACCGCGGTAGGTATTTCAAGTTGCGTGGAGAAGGAACCGGCCTGCAAGCTGTATGTCGCAAGCATGACCTGCTTGCTTTTTATATGCAGTTCCTTTGGCTTATACTTGGGATATCATCATTTAAATGCGTGCGTTAGTCATCATGAAGTTCAACTCACTGAAATGAAATAAGCATTCGTCGCGCTCAGGATCGCGAGGTACCGATCTCATTTGCACCCCAGTGGGTCGGCAGTTGCGTAAGGCTGCATCTGATTGGTGGGACTTTACGCATCAGGCCTTGCAAGGTGTTGTTCGTAATTCTAGGAAACGTTGCACCAACGAAATATGGCCATTGAAGGAAGGTTTCTTGGGAGTTGGCAGTAAGTTCTGAATAAGGGTGGCGGAACCAAAAACCTCAGATAATACCTACGTGACCTTGCAGGTTAGGTCGCGACTAATCGATGATGCACCCGTGCTTTCTCTTGGCTGAACCAGCTCAGGGTCGTGATTTGGAAACGCCATCGAGTGATATACGGGGTTGCAAAAAAGAGTTTGGCTGCCTCGCCGATTCTTCCTGTGCGCCAAACCCTCCCGTCTGAAAAGGCACTCTGGAGTGGGTTTTGAACGTGGTAGGACCCTTAAAGTTCCTTCTTTTTTGCTAGCCACCATTTTAATTGCAGCTCTCAAATGGGCGCGTAGAACAGGTGTCGACCCCACCAGGTGGACGTACCTTGAATGTACTGCAAGATGACACGGTCAACTCTTGCGTGCCAATTTGAGATTCGTGCACAAGAACCCGCTCTGAATATCTGTTGGTTGGGAAGGTGGACCGTCATATCATTGTTGACGAGAGTACGTATCCAGTGCAGCTCGCTCGCCCGTGCTGCATCACGTGCCCATTGACGGACTGCGGATTAAGGATGTCTGTATTCTTTTCTCCTGAGTTGGTAGTAGGAGAAGCGGCGCTGGTCGACGGAAGGCATGAGCGGGCATGAGTGTGGGAGCAATGCCGAAGAGCTCGCCAAAACGGGGCTCACAGTGGCTCTCAAAGCAGAGCTGTAACGTACACAGCCCCGGTGAGACCCAGACAGTGAACATGCCCAGTAAGATATTTTTGAACGGGGTGACGGGATATTTGGACACTATGTCACATCGAACACGCGTACTCGATCAGTTTGATGGATCCACCCTTGACATCCGATTGCAGGTCACCGTTCAAAACGTTCCCCGGTTTACCTGCTGCGGATGGGCTTGTACCTTGCGATGCAAACGTGTTCAAGGCAGCCCTGGAAGAAGATCGGCCATCTCGAACAGGACGGGACCCTCTGAATGCTGTCGGTTCAATTACCTCGGATATGCGTACTCAATCTACCTATTGTTGATCCACCTGCGACATCCACCTGTGGAATGGCACGGACACGCTCCTGGCAGGTTGCCGTGTTCAATATGTCTCGCACTTGAGAGAATTAAATGCGAGATAACTTCCCCGCCGAGTTGCCGAGGTACCAGAAACTCTGCGGCCCACACCGGAGGCCAAAGTCCCGTGGAGTGGCTCGCTTCCCATTGCCACCGTCTTGGCGTGTTTGCAACGTTTTTGGTGGAACGGGCAGACTTGACCAAAAGGAGCCCATTTCCTTGCTACAAATTCGTCTGCAGCTCGTGCCTCGGCGAGATATAGGTGGGTAACACATTCGTACGCTCAACTATTGATCATAATTAGAGTATTCAGCGGGTCCCCGAGGGTTGACGTCGAGGCCTACTCACAAGATAGGCGTTCGATCTAGTGATAATTGCCGTCATCTATCAGACCCAATCCTTATCTGGTAGTAGGTCCGGGTCAGGTCCATCCGCACTATCTGATCATGATACGCCCACTACAGACCGTCTGGCATCGCCTTGATCGGTTTTCAAAATCTCTCCACCCACTTGCCGTGCGGATTCCTATAGATGAACAATTGAGACGCCCAGCGACCCTCGCGATCTCGTCTCGTCTTTTTCGTCCTGCCCTCGCATTTCAGGCACCACTCTGCTCCTCTGCATCCGATTGACCTCCGGGTAGCGTTCACTTTCCGTGTGACGTACTTTGGACCCAGGTGCTTGTCGTCGATGAGATACATCGTCGGGCTCTTCTAGGTTACCGCTGGATAGACGCCAGGCGGCAACCACCCAACGAACCATACCGTGCCCTTCAACCACAAACTCGTGATCTTTGGGAATGCAGTACAGCTCCTCCACCGGTTCGTCCTCGAGCTTCGTTGCACGTCTCCACGTCCCTCGTCTTCCGTTCACTCCTTCATCCCAGTCCATCCCTTCCCTTTCACTGGTGCGTTCCCCTTTCGAGCATGGACCAGGACCCTCAGCCCATGCCTGACTTCGCCGTGGATGCAGTGTGCCCGTTGCGCAAAGCCCTCATCCTCACCTTTGGTTGGGACGGAGACCAAGCCACTCGAAATCTGGAAGACATTTGGCAACGACCTCAGCCGGGGGCCAGAACTGGACCGGCTCGGAGATCTATAGGAGCCTCTGTTGCAGCAGCAGCCAGCCCGGGTTCGGAGGCCACCTTCGACCGGCGACGAAGAGGAGCCTGCAGCACCAGTCAGGCTGGAGAAGGGCAAGAAGAAACAGACCATAGGCGACCTCAACGAAGACCTACCACCTCTCCAGTGTCATTGTCTGCAGGCCGTCTTACTTGATACGCGTTGCAAAATAGCTGCCTTTGAGTACGTCGAATTGTGGTATTTCATGACAGAATGGCACTTCGAGCCCACCAAGCATGCTCGTTCACGGCTGAATGACGCATTCAGGCTTTTCCCACCGACGATAGCCTTGCCATCCAGTCGCTTCAGTCAAGGCTTCAAAGAACGCTAGGGCCGATCGGGACCTCTCACTGGCGGAGGTCTTGCAGGCGTGCACGCCCTTCTTGGAGCACATCAAGGAGGCCGGTTAGCCAGACAAGCACATCAATGCGCTAATCCAATTCTTCTGGAACATCGAATCCCACCCGTACCGTCTGGTCATGAGGCATCGAGAGCACATGTCAGCCAAACATGTGGACAAGACACATCAGTGCTGGCACGATAGGCTACAAGTCAGCAGGGGATTCAACACCGCCCTTTTCAACCATGGCCTACTGCAGCAAGCCGTGACGGAAGTCAACGACACCATTTTGGGATTCAACTTGGGAAAGGTCAGTGATTACCTCGACACGCGCATGTAACCGCTAACAACCGCCGCTCTCTCACTCCCTCTCGCCCGCACTGCGTGTCCATCCCTTACTGGGTCCACCCTCATTCTCGTAAGTGCCCCTGGTCATGCTCAACATATCAGGTCAGAGTCCCCCATGATCGCCGAGCCATTGGCGCTCGTGCCGCCCACACAGCGCTTTGAGCTGAGGCGGCGCGTGACAGACGTCGTGACTCCCGCTCCCACTCCCCCCCATAACCACAGTGTCGTGGCTCTGACGAGTCAACCAGAGCCCCCACACTCTCTGCGTAGTATGCACTCCCACCTGCATGTATGTACGTCGCGCTAGTAATACACGCATGTCTCCCTCCTCCCGTGAGCTTCCACCTTAGAGTGGCATCCACAGATGTACGGTATGAGCGAAGGGGTTGAGCTTTCTCCCTCCACTAGTCGCTTCCCCCTCCAGTGAGACACTCGGTACTACCCTTTAGTCCTTCGTTTGTCACTGCTCTTCACAACGCACTCAAGCCGGGTAAGTGTTTATCGTCCAGCAAAGGCCCGCTTCGCGTCGGAAAGCCCTAAGGGGCTTTCACATACCCTACCATTACACTACCGGCACACATAGTACAAGTTTTCGTGTATATATACTGCTCTTTCACATCTCCCACGGCGGCGACACGGGTGCACGGAGAGTGCTAGTGATTCGTGGTCCATCCATGGGCGCCATCATCACCTGCCAGTGGCGACACTTGACCGTGCCTCGCCAGAATACCTCGAGGCCTTATCCACGATAAAGCGACGCCAGTTCCTCAGTGGCGATCAGGTCCCAATCCTTGTTCGCTACCACGCGGTCCGCTTCTCCCGGCCCAAGACCTTTCAATGCCGCGAGCTCCTTGTACACTAAAAAAACGCACGTAATTCGCCGTGTTGATTTTTTTCTGGGACGCCGTGGATGCGATGAACGACTGGCTGGCCCCTCCGAAGTTGTGCGCCGCCCTCAATGTCGTCGACTTGCTGTATAGGCATCTGCACGACGCGCGCGACTCGGACACGTCGAGCCACACGAAGTTGAACGCCTCGATCAGCATAGTCCGGATGTCCTTGCCTGGTTTGGAGGCGATGTCTCAATAACGACAGGCTCGTATGACTCTGGCCATTCCGGAGGGGTCTGAGGAGGTTTGAGAGGTCTGTGGTCATGAGCGAGGCTGAAACTCGTCGGAACAGCTGAGTCCGATCCTCAATGTCTCTGTGGTCCAACTTTCAGCCACGTTACAGGTGCATATGTCACGCATACAGATCAAAACTTGGTCAAAATCAAATTCCGACGCTACAACGTACCGAGCGAAGGGATCATCGATCACTGGCACCGATCATCCGCTTCCGATGATTGCGTCATCGCTTGGGGGTGCAGAGTGAGTCTCATCGCTGACTTTGTGGTCCACCTTGAGCAAGGTTTTTCAGACATCCTCGGCAGCAAAAACACTGATGCTTCTGTGGCCCAACCCCCTGATCCTTCGAGGACGGCATCCTGGTGCGTCGAGTCTCCCAGGGCATCCCATCGAGCTGAGTGACGGAGCATGCAGTGATCCACGCAAAGAGACTCTGCAATCCAATGTTCTCGTGCAATGCACTAGTGAGCACATTGACCTGCATCTCTAAGTTGTACATTTCACGTAAAACCTCTACTGGCTGTTCCACTACCCAAGATCGAAACATTTCTGAAAATTGTGACACCACAGGGATCTAATGACCACGCCTATGGTTTAAATGCTTTTCACGAACATGGCGTACCATGCTTTCACGGTTCAGCGTGCTCTTTCCACCTCTGATCTGGCACCCGGACCATCTGCAAGATATGCGATGATTACCTCTCATATTCTTGATCCCATGAACGGTAAGGTGTTCCGGGACATTTGACCGTGTGATCTGTGCTCCACATTTGATGTCGTCATCCATAATCCATTCACAGGAGGATGATCGGGCCAGAAGCAAAGATGCGCTATCTGGTGGGGGAAAGGAAAGACTTTGTGTCGTGAAGGAGGGTTGAGATTGGCAGAAAGGAGTACCCAGAGCGGAGGAAGTCGTTGAGAGTCCGGTATTGTAGTAGGATCGCATACACGTCGAGGCGTTTGATGGAAACGATACGACACTAGGGTAGGGGTGGGTCCAAGTAGACGAAGTACCATTTACGACCTATGCAAGTCATGTGCTGCATGAGAGAGGGGGCAGAAACGCGACCCTGGAGAAATCTACTTACCGAAGAACATTCTTGCAGTCTGTTGTCCACCGGGCCATAGGCAGAGTCGAGAGCAAATGCCGCACTATGGTTGTCATGATTTTCATCCACCTCCACGGGGGGTGCATCAGCGGCCATCCGCAAGCCTTGATTGTAGGACATGTGTATACTACAAGGCACAGTGAGATACAAAGACTCCATCTCATCTCTTGGGCACGTACTGGGTTACACGAGTAGACGAAAGCACGCTAGCATCTGAGTTGGGACTGGATAGTACGGCTAGATTGGCAGGGAAAGAGGGGCTGTTGTCTAGAATCGAATACTCTTTGATGTATGGTTCAGGGTTCTCTCTATATGAGGACTGAAGAGCACGGTGCGGACACAGATAGGACACAGGTTGGAGGATCATCTGTGTTGTCGAGAGTGGACCTGGGAGGTTGCAATAAGAACGATAGTCCAGCAGCACTTTCATGGGGATCACAACATATACTGACATTGGATAGCAGAGAACGCACGACTGGGGAGAGCGGGATTGTCAACAGGGGACGCCGTCAGAGGAAAAGTCTGAGAGGGCCGAAGGCGGGTGAACATTAAGCAAGGTGGCAAGTGCTTGTGTGGAGACAGAATCGGTCGGTGACCAGTGTCGCAAACATAACGAGCTTGCTTTTATGTGAGACCCTTTGCCTCGCACTTGCATCGACGTCGTCATGCTTTGGGAAGGGACAATTTTTCTTGATCAGGAATAGCCACAAAAGGATAACAAGCAACAGATGGGTGGCCGTGGCCAAACTGCTGCCTGCACGGATCTTGATCAAGTTCATTCGAATTCCCTGGATGGCCTGTTCCCTATAGCGGAAAACATGCACATGTATTCCCGCCGCGTTTATTTTGTCACATCGCACTTTATTTTCCCCCGCCACGCCGCACCTCATATTGTATGGCGTTACACGTGCACATATGTTCCCAAAGAATGTCATTTCCTGGCCCGCGCGCTAAAATTACCGAGTCTGCACGAAAAAGTGACCTGTGTGCAAAAAAAAAAGACCTGCGCACAAGAAAAAACATATGGCCTGCGCGCGCAAAAAAGGGGGGCAGAAACATAGCCCTATTCACTTACAAGTTGTCTTCTTTGACAACGCACACTACGAGTAATTGCTGCGCCTTCCCGATCCCAGCAGGTTGTCCAGTGGCTATGCACGAACGAGACGGGGCGACTTCCGTACGAGTGCAAGTCGACTAGCAGACTCCTCTGCCAGCAAGCTCATGCTCGTGGATACGCACTCGCTGGTCGTTGATTGTGATAGGCGACAGGGACTGGAGCGCGAGTGTAGGTGGCGACGGGGGCAGGGGGGACGGTAGGAATGGGCTGACGAGGACGGGGGCGGGAGTGAGGACGGGGGTGTGGGCGTGAGGACAAGGGCGGCGGGACGTTGGCGAGGACGGGAGACGTGGACGCGGACCGGACTAGGGTGGGACGGCGGCAATGTGGACATGGGCGTGGACGTGAGCACGACAGCGATGAGACGAGGGCAAAGATGAGGACGGGGACACGTGGGCATGGACGCAGGGATGGCGGTGACGAGGACATGGGCGTGGACAGGACCTGGATGGGGGTGACTGGACGATGACGATGACGACGTGAGGGTGGGGTAAGGACAGTGGGGGCGGGCCTGGGACACGACGAGGGCGGTGCAGTACGGGCGCTACGCACACGCAGGCACGACCTGGTAGTAGGTGGTGCGTCTACTGGAAAACCGCGTATGCTAGCACGCTGAGCGGGGCAGGGTCTCGTCGCGTCGTGGTGGTCGCGCCTCTCGTCTCCAGGTAGCTGCCACTATGATCGTCGCATCGGCATCGTTGTCATCCGAGAGGTGTTGATGCGGCGCGAGGTCGTCGACAACGCCATGGCAAGTGTGGGTGGTGGGACGGACACGAGTCACATGACCAAGCAGACGGGTATGTGTGCATGTGACGCCATTCACGGCGCGGCGAGGGAAAATAAAACGCGGTGAGACAAAATAACGCGGCGGGAGTAAATGTGCAGGTTTTCCATCATAGAAGACAGCTCAGAGGAAGAAATCGAATCAATTTTATGGGGTTTTCAACAGAGATTTCATACTCTCCTTATACACTACCACTACTGCTGACACTTCGAGCACATGCGCCAGATCCCCCAGCAATGAGCTCATGCGCGTGCAAAAAAAAACTGAGCCAAAAACATTGAGCACGTGCTCCGAAGTCAATTGCCTGGAGCAGTAATATCTGAGCACCTGGTTTGAGTCCGAACGAGCGCAGTTGTCCGGCTTTCCATAACCCAGCGTACGGCAGACGATGCTGTACACGCAAAGCCGTAAGCCGTTTTGGCGGTTTTGGGTTCAGCCCAACTTGGACGTGGCCAGCTGGTGCAACCAGATCGATGCTGTGTGTGTCGTAGGTAATTGGCGTGCGCGTGGCAGTCAGCAGCAACCGCGACGGGATATGGTCCGATAGACAGAAGGCGTCAGGACGGGAGCGCTATTCTGGGTAGCTCAGTCACGTGCCTTACACGAGGACGCAAAGGGGCTGGGCCTTCTCCCTCCACTGGTCGCCTTCCCGCCTGCGCTTGCCAGTGAGGCACTCGGTGCTACCCTCTCGGTCCCTCGTTTTTCGCCCCCTTCTCCCCCGCTCTCCGCAACGCACTCACGCTGGGCAAGTGGTATCAAGTCATCGTTCTCGGCAGGCTCTTCGTCCACTAGCAGAGGCCGGGGACCAGCTCGGCGCCCAGCCCACCCTTGCAGCTCTTCCCCCCCGGCAGAGGCTCGCTTCAGTCTGGAAAGCCCTAAAGAACTCGCTCGCCTCATCGTTACACTACCAGTACACGTAGTGTTAGTTTTCGTACATCTACACTCGCTAATACCCATGGGCGCCATTTGACATACAAGTAGAAGCTACAATGTCAAATGTCCAGCATAAATATCCAACATCCACTCGAAATATATAACAATCACAACCCCCCGTTCGCGACGTCTTGCGATACCGGCCGTCCCCTCAACACGCCATCCCTCAGCATCGACGCCTTGACCCTCTTTGGTGGCGTCCCCACCATCGATCCATCCGAGTCCCCATTTCCTCCATCCCCGGCCCGCTTCGCACCTTGCTTGCCCACGACGTCCATCTTGGGGGCTCCAACGTCGGATGCATCCGTTCCGCACCCTGCGGCAACGTGAGCATCCACCCCCACTCGTCCATCAACGCCAGAAATTCGGCCATCAGCGCCGTCGCACTGAGCATCTTGCGAGAACCGATGATCACGAGCTTGGATTGCGCGCGCGTGAATGAGACGCTGATCCGTCGCCAATCTTTCAGCAGATCCCCCACCCGACCCCAAAAAAGAAGGGAGAGAGAAAGATTGAGGAGTTTGGTCGTACAGTACCGCGCGCAACGGATCATAGCAGACAACGTTACCTGTTTGTGGTCGTTGGATCGGACCATCGAGATGATCACACAATCCTTGTCCCTCCCCTGGCTCTTGTCCGCCGCCATAATCTCAATATGTTTCTTGTCCTGCAAGAAATATGAGAGCAACTTGATCTGCCGACGGTACAATGACATGATCCCGATGTGTCGTTCCTCGATGCCGCACCGCGAGAGTGCTTGAACGATCTGATAGACCAGTTTGCCCTCCACTTCCTTCTGGACGAGGTGGCCCACGCGGGAATCGAATGCGGGCATGCGATCCGTATCCACAAAAATGGCTTTACAACTAGTGCAGCGTCAACTCGAGCCGGCATGTGAATGGAAAGACAATACTCGCTTCTCGTCCAAGAGTTGCGCTAGCCAACACTTGTCATCACACAGACATCCACCCACCCCACGAAGGGCACCGATGAACCTCTTGTCAGGCAGTGCCAGAGTGCGCTTCGCAACGGTTTCTGAGCCACATCGGAGGCGGTTGCCGTATATAAGCTTGTTGGACAAGAGCATAATGTCTTCGTTCATGCGATACCGATACGTCAGGTCCACGATCGCTTGCGGGTGGGCTTCAGAAAGTCGGCGAAATAGCGAGACGTCTAGGCCGCCTTTCCTCGCCGCAGGATTTCGCACCTGGAAAAGCACGTCAAACCCGAGCCATCATCGTGTCCAAGAACGAGGATTACCAGTGGCGGAAGCTGAAAGTGGTCTCCGACAAGGACGAACTTGTCCGCAGAGCGTAACGGACCCAGACACGTTGGCAGAGTTATCTGGGATGCCTCGTCCACGATACAATAGTCGAACGTCCGCCGTGGAAACAGAGGACTGCAGCAATCTCAACATCAGCCCTCGGCCGCCCAACGCCTGGATACCCACTGATCG
>JBBPLV010000777.1:0-14319 GCA_038089975.1 Boletellus ananiceps | reverse complement strand
ATAGTAACGAAGAGATGCCTAGTATGGAGTGTGGGGATATGCAGCATCAATAATGAGATGATGCTGTAGGAGGGCTATATGTCCGAGAGTAGAAAGTGGGGCATACCAAATATAGTAAGTCAAGAGTCCCTTTCCGGTAGCGGATACAAGGGGAATACCGGAAAGGTTGCATCGTCTAGGAAAGAAGGCAAGGTAGTCGGGTTGAACAAAGAGGAATGGTAGCGCAAACCGTAGACTGTGTCAGATGTTGTAACAGGGCTGGGGGCTGGGGAACGGCTGGGGGTGCTGAGGCTGGGGACTGGGGAGCAACTGGTGCTTGCGATGGGACGGGGGTGTAGTTGCCAGAGGAGGAGGTGAAGATGTGACAACGATGGTGCTGTGGGGTGGGGACTGGGAGTACTGGGATGAAGCAGTGGGAAGACCCTTGACTGGGGATATCCTCATCTGAGGATTCTGGGGGTCTAATAGAGCACGACATGATGACTGGGGTGTCCTACTCCTAGATAGGAGGGACAAAGGGAGATTCTTGATCTTTTGTTATACAGGGCATACCTCGAGTGGTGGGACTAGGACTAACTGACGGGCAGGACACTCACAAAGAGGTACAACTCAGCCCAAAGGGAATGAGGAACTATACAGTTGTAAGACCAGACTAGAGACTAAGGATAAGGACCCGGGAGAGGGGACTTAGACTGAGGAGGACTCGAGATGACGCTGAATTGCGTAGATCAAGAATGATGTACATGGTCTGTAACTAGGGTTTATATAGGTGGGATGACTGTGCACAGACCATGTACCAAGAATAGAAAAGAATGAAAGGAGAACTAGAAAGGAAGTCTGAGTTGAATTGGATGAAAGTGTAAGCATGATGACTATAAAGGAACTATGGATACTTTGAGGTTGTTCCATAGTAACAACACGTGGATATGAGTGTAAATGAAGAGGCCTGGGATGCGAGAACGGGAGGGACAAAGACAAGACAAGAGGATGATATGCAGATAAAGGAAGGAAATCATAACAGAGGCAGAAGGGAAACTACTCCAGAGCTGTGCTCCTGGGTAGGAGAATGCCAGAGCTGTGCTCACATAGAGAACACAGCTGCAGGCAAAGTCTATAAGTGGAACTAACTAAACAGAGATAGTAGGTATAGGAACAGGAACAGGAATGGAGTCTGGAGGTATACACAAGGGTCAGAATACATACAGAGTCAGAATAGGGGTATCAGATTGGAGGAAGGGGCAGAGGATCAGAATTAGGGGTTGGACTGACATGGGATGTGACAGTATCCCCCTCTTAGGGCTTGAACCCTTGAAGGCCTAAGCTTGGAACCCTAAGAGTTGGAGTGAGGGAAAAGGAGGAGGGACAAGAAAAACAAGAAAAACAAGAAAAACAAGAACATGGGAGTGTGTCCAGAGAGTATAAGGGTCAAAAGGCAGAAGGAGGAAAAGGAAACAAAAAGGAGACCTGGCTAGCAGGCCAGAGGTGCTTGGAGATGAGTGAAGGAGGAGTCAAGAATGGAGGGAGGAGGGTGGAGATGTCAAACAGGAGGTGGAGACATCAGGAAAGAAGAGGAAAGGGACAGGATGGGAAGACAGGGATGCTCAGAGACAAGCACAGAGGAAGGAGGATGGAGGACTACAACTGGTCAGGGAGTGAGTGGAAGGGCGGACAAGGCAAAAAAAGGATGCCCCATCCCCCCCCTAGGCTAATGTCCCAGCATTGGAGAGAGGGGACCAGTGAGGAGAAAAAAAGACAGAGAGCAGGAGGTCAGAAGGTGGAAAAGTTGATGTGGACCTGGAAAACAGCTGAAAGACAGGGGAAGTGAGGAGGGCGGAGTCTGATAGAACAGACAACAGGCTGCTGGAGAGAGGACACTGGATAGGAAAAAGAGGAACACACAGTGAGTCCAACCCATGGACACAGCGAAATGGCCATATTAGTGGAGGCATGCAGAAGTGGAGAGAAGGTGAGTTGGTCAGAGGTGATGGGATGAAACCATTGGATGGTGTCACAAAGGACAACTGGAGATGAGCCAGAGGGCTCGACAGACACTAGCAGAATACTGGTGGCCATAACACAAGTGCTTGGATTATATGACCCAATACCCATCAATCAATGGATCGCAGTGGGTGAGTCAAGTCTCAAGTACACAGGTGCCAGAAGGACCCAGCAGAGGTGACAAGCCAAGAAAGAGGGAGTTCAGAGAAATATCTGGTGCTACAGTAAGCAGAGAGTTGCAGAGTCGAGTCAGAAAGGGGTCAGAAGGAGATCAGAATGGGACAGGGGGTATGGAGAGCTGAGGGGACAGAAAAAGACAGGATGCATCTGAGGGGAAACAGAAATGGAACCAGAACTGGCAGTGATGTGAGCCAGAAATGGAAGGACATGGGAAGACACACTAGGTGTCATCCTCATCCTCATTGACTGGGGAGTCAGGAGGTTCAGAGTCGGATTGATTGGAGTCAGAAGAGTCTGAGTCAGGGGAGTCAGGATCCTCCAAGAGGTCATTGTCAATGGCGATGGGGAAATCCTTGTCATCATCAGAAACAACAGGAGAGGAAGCATTGGAGGGTGAAGGAGGATTGGAGGAGGTGGAGTCAGAGTTGGAGGACTTGGAGTCAGAGTTGGAGGACTCGGATGCAGACTTGGAGGAAAGGGAGGTGGAGGAGAGACTGGAACCCCGTAAGGAGTGAGGGGCATGGTCCAGAGAGGAGGACCCAGAGGTCTGTGAGTCAGAGGCAGAGGGCACAGAGGCAGAGGGCATGGTGACAGAGGTGGAGGAGTCAGGTGGGTTGGAGGAAGTGCCTTGGCATGCAAGCTCTGAGTGACTCTCCCAATATCTGGCATCAATGGACTGCACCAGATAGCAGAGGTTTTGGAGGATGGAGGGCTTGCCTTGGCAGGAGATCTCATCCTTGAGCCGGTCAGGGAGACCACTGTAAAACCTGTGCCGGAGGGCACTATCACCATAGCCATCGAGCTGACTTGCCAAACAATTGAACTCCACAACATATTTATTGATGTGCTGACCATTGGACATGGTCAGGCTGGTGAGGTCGTGTTCCACATCTCTGACAGAGTCATGCAGACTGAAGTTGTCATGGAGTTCCTGGACGAACTCGAAGTATTCATCCATCGAGAGCGGACAAGACAAGGAATGTGGGTCACAAGCCAGGAGGTTGGGCTCAAACCATTCAAGGGCAGAACCTGAAAGGTAAGACTGTGCAAAGGTGACTTTAGCACAATTAGAGCTGAAAGTCCAAGGACAGTCCTGGAAATTGAGTTTGCACTGCACTAGGAATGTGCAGAGTGCACAGGAATTTGAGCTGTCGAACTGGTCAGGTTGACAGACTCGGGTGCGGAAAGGAGTGGAATTGGAGTTGCCACCAAAACTGGCTCTGGAGTGCACCAGTGCATGAATGGCATTTGTTAGTGCCAATATGGAGTCAAATGGCAACTCAGAGATGGAGGAGTGGGGAACAGAGGATGAAGAGAATGGAGCTGGCAGAGTGCCAGGCAGAGGGTGCATGGAGCCACCATGGCAACTAGCAACGGGTGTTGGAGGTGCAGGATCTGTGAGGACAGTGACTGGGCAACATTGGGTGAATGAGATGAATCGTCCTTCCTCGTCTGAATCTATGGAGGCACAGGATGGACCGCTGTGAGAGAGGAGGGACTGACGTTGTCCAGGAGGTAAGTACGAGCTTATATACTTCAGAGTCCAAGGCTATGTACTACAGATGACTGAGATGGATGACAGAGACAGAGGTGGAAGGGAAACTACTTTGGAGCTGTGCTTCCAGATAGGAGAATGCTGGAGCTGTGCTCGCATAGAGAACACAGCTGTGGATGAAGTCTATGAGCAGAACTAACTAAATGGAGATAGTAGGTACAGGAACAGGAACAGGAACAGAGTCCAGAGGTATATACAAGGGTCAGAATATATACAGAGTCAGAATAGGGGTATGAGATCAGAGGAAGGAGTGGAGGATCAGAATTAGGGGTCAGACTGACATGGGATGTGACACAAGATCACCCTCTTGACCCAACTTGCCTAATCTGAGAAACCTAAGGAACAGGACATTCCCTCTTAGTGTAAGGAATTTGCTGATGTCTTCTCCAAAAAGATGTTCAGTGTCCTTTCCTCACATTGTTCCTTTGATCATACCATTGATCTCAAACCACCCTTTGTCCCAAAGATTGCCAAGATCTACCCTCTCAACTCTGCAGAACACAAAGTGTGTTGAACCTTCATTGAGGAAAATCTCAAAACTGGTTGAATCATTCTGTCGAAATCTCAAGTATCACCATTCTTCTTTGTGCCCAAGAAAGATGGTACCCTCTGACCTTGCCAGGATTATCACTATCTGAACTCCCATACCATTTGCAATGCTTATCCTCTCCCCCTCATCTCTGAACTCATTGACAACATGAAGGATTTGACCCTATTCACCAAGTTCAATGTCTGCTGGGGATACAACAACATCTGTCTGCAAGAAGAGAATCAATGGAAGGCAGCCTTTATCACTCTTTTAGGACTTTTTGAACCCACCATCATGTTCTTCAGTTTCAACAATGCACCTCCTACCTTCCAAGCATTCATGAATCATATCTTCACTGATATGATCATGGAACACTGGTTAAAAATCTACATGGATGATATAGGTATCCACACCAAGGACAATCTTGAGCTCCACCATGCCAGAACCAAGTGAGTGCTTGTCCAGCTATGAGAACACAACCTCTCCCTTAAAATGTCTAAATGTTCTTTCAATGTGGCAACCATGGAATATCTCAGACTTATCATCAGACAGGGATGTATCCAGATGGATCCCACCAAGCTCTCTGCAATTCAGGAATGGAAGCCTCCCTCCTTGGTCAAAAGTGTTCACTCCTTCCTTGGGTTTGCAAATTTCTATCACAAGTTTATTCCCAGTTTCTCCAATCTTGTAGCCTCCCTCACTCTTCTTACTTGAAAGGATGAGTCTTGGCTTTGGATCACTCTCCAGCGATGTGCCTTTGACATCCTGCAGGACCACTTCTCCTCATCCATTCTTACTTTTCCTGACGTCTCCTGCCCATTTTCCATCATGACTAATGCCTCTCTTCTTGCCACTGGAGCAGTCCTCCTTCAATCTGATTCCAATGGGGGTATCCATCCCTGCACCTATGTCTATAAGACCTTCAATCCTGTAGAGCGAAATTACAACATCTATGATCATGAACGACAATATCTCCTTGGAACCTTGCACTCCATCACTATCCTCACTGATCATAAGAACCTCTCTTATCTCAAGGATCCCCATAAACTCTCTCATTGCCAAGCTTGCTAGTCCCTATTCCTCCAAGATTTTGACCTCATCTGGCAGGTCACCCTGGGTACTGATATGGCCCCCACTGACACTCTTTCCTGAAAGGACCTCATTGACACCTCATTGGACAACATCTCCTCTCCCATTCTCCCTGATCTCCAGGTCATTGCCATGCTTGATCTTGTCCTCACCAACATCATTCATTCCTCCTCCTCTTTGGATCCCCTTGTTCTTTGTGCAATTTAGAGCCTGCAGGATAGCTCTCCCCTCTTTCCATGGTCAGCCCTCTCTGATTGGTCTCTTGACAATGGACACCTCTTCTTTTGTCACAGGATGCATGTTCCTCCTGCCTCCTGTTCTCCCCTCCTCATTGCCCTCCATGCATCCCCCACTATTGGCCACATGGGCTTCTTCTGCACCAAAGCTCTTGTTGAGCATGACTTCTGGTGGCCCAGCCTCTCTATCTTTGTCAAAAACTTCATTGCAGGCTGTGCCCTCTGTCAGCAGTCTAAGATGAACACTCATCCCACTGTTCCTCCCCTCTCTCCCATTCCCTCCACCACATTGTTGCCATTCTGCCAGCTCTCTATGGACCTCATCACTGACCTCCCTGTCTCCTCAGGCTTTGATTCTCTGTTGGTTATGGTCAACCACAGGCTTACAAAGGGGGTAATACTCATTCCTTGTACAAAAAACATCAATACCACAGGAGTAGCCCAACTCTTTTTCCATCATGTGTTCAAATGGGTGGCCAGGCCTGCTGGATATCAAAGATGACCAATGATACCTGGATCCAGTCTGCACATTTACCAACATCACAGATGACCAAATAGCATGCACTATCAAGAAACTGTCTCCATACAAAGCTCCTGGGCCAAATGGAGTCCCAAATGCCATCTTCATTCAGAATGCTGATATACTCATCCCATTCTTAGGTCCACTGTACCATGCCACCTTCAACCTCGGCTACTACCTGGAGGAGTGGAAGATATCATCCATGGTTGTACTGTACAAGCCAGGCCAGCCAGACTGCTCCCTACTGAAGGAATACCAGCCCATCACACTTTTGGACACCATGGCCAAGATCCTCTCATCATGTGTTGCAGATGATCTGGCATACTTGCAGAAACACATGGAATGCTCCCAACCACCCACTTTGGGAGGCAGCCAGGTCATTCCACCATCGATTCTATTAACCTACTAATGAAGTTCACTCACAACGCATGGGCCCACCCTACTGAAAACCACATCTCCATGCTGTTCCTGGACATCAAAGCAGTCTTTCCTAGTGTCATCATAGAGCACTTGATCTACAACATGAGAAAGCATGGGATCCCACAGGCCTACACAGATTGGTACCAGATATTGCTGACGAACCACACCACCTCTCTGACATTCAATGACTTCCACAGCACTCTATTCCGACCCAGACTGCCTCCTTTCCCCAATTGCATTCCTATTCTACAACTAATCCTAGACCAAGAACTATGCTTCCAACAACAGGCAGTGTATGTCATTGGAAAAGGAGTAAGATATGTCACAGCATGTGGTCGACTAACTAAGGTGTCTAGGGGAATACAAGCGAGCATGATTTGCCATCTATATGAGGGGGTAGCTGTCCCCAAAATGCTTTATAGAGCTGAAATATGGATGGCACACCTACTAGGCAAAGGCAAGGGATGACAAATGGATGGCTGGACTGCACAAGCCTTTGAAAAGAAAATGGAGACCATCCAACATCTCACCACCCTACACATCATGGGTGGCATGTAATCCACTGTGACTGACACACTTTTTGCCCACACAGACTTACTCCCTGTCCCAACACTCCTCCATAGGCACTGCAGTCAGGCAGCTCTCCAACTAGCCATCCTACTAACCAACCACCCTTCACACTGGCACATAATTGATGTGCTCTGCCAATAAAAGAGACACAAGGCCCCCCTGCACCACCTCCTTCAAGCTCTCCCATTGGATCCCCAAGGCTTTGAAACCATCCAACCAGTCTGCCATTACTCCAAATGGGCCCCAGATATATCAATAGATATCAAAGAAGACAAAGAATGAGCTATCCAACCAGATTGCAATATGGAATGCTCACAAGACCTCTGTCTGTACTCCAATGGATCAGGAAAGGAAGAGGGCATTGGAGGCACTGCAGTAATCCACAGGCAGGATGTGAAAATGGGGGAGCTGACTTTTCATCTTGGCAAGCAAACTAATCACACTGTGTATGAAGGAGAGCTAGTTGGCATGATCCTTGCAGCTGAGCTCCTCTGGTGGGCTGAACATACATGCTCAGCTTCTCTTGCTGTTGACAGCAAGGCAGCAATATATGCCACCTCAACCTTTCAATCTAGCCCTGGCTATTACCTCATGGACATTTTCCATGACACCCTTCACATGGCCCTCTGCTGACACCAACTAAAAA
Source organism: Boletellus ananiceps (assembly GCA_038089975.1). Classification (NCBI taxonomy): domain Eukaryota; kingdom Fungi; phylum Basidiomycota; class Agaricomycetes; order Boletales; family Boletaceae; genus Boletellus; species Boletellus ananiceps. Next base: position 6,576 of record JBBPLV010000777.1, on the reverse strand, counting down.
CCCTTACCATCCAATGGATGCCTGGCCACCAGGATATCCTGGACAACAAAGAGGCAGACCAAGCTACCAAAGCAGCTATGGCCAGGGAAACAAGCCTGCCTACATCTCTCCTGGGACAACTATGCTGACCACATGGACAAATAAAGTGACTCCCTTGCAGCAAGGTGGCAGCATGACAAATAATAAACACTGACATCAAAGCCCTCAACCAACATATTTTCTCCACCTCACCAAGGGTGGGCATGGCTAAGTGCATCAATCATTCCCTTCCCTCCTGCACCTTTCTCACACTAGTTGCAGGACTACCCAAACACCATGCAGCTATACTATTCCAACTATGCACTGCCCATGCACCACTTAACCAGCATCTGCACCACATAAAACAGGTACCATTGTCCAAATGCCTGCACTGCCCATGGGCCAACAAGACAGTTTCCCACTTCTTAATATTTTGCCCCATGTACTTGCATCATCAAAATGGGCTGTGACAAACATTCAGGTTCAAAGCAAGTAAATTCCATGCTCTATTGGCAGACCCTACCTACATGAAACCATTGCTCAAATTCATATACACAATGAGACAGCTTCAGCTGACCTTTAGTAACCTCCACCCACCTCCTGATCCTGACTAATGCTGACTCACAGAAGCAAGTGGCCCAAAAATGACTGCCCCAACAAGATGGCAGGCTCACCTGGCCCCTCCCCTTCTCCACCCCCTCCCTTCAAGCCTGCACCCATTGGTACTGGAGGTACACAGCCAAATTCCCTCTCTCTCTGCATGCCCATGGGGCCTACCAGCTACACCCCTGAGGCCAGCAACTCTACCTACATACATTCCACCTCTTCACCCTAAAATCATGTCACCACTGCTGCATTTGTAGATCCTTGGGAACCTTACTGATCTGGCCCCCCCTGTAGGCCTCACTGCTTGTCATGAGCCAATAGCACACACACAAACATATACTTAGTCCATATGTACCCATGACTGCACCACAATGTATAATGCCTGACAAGAGGCAGTAGCCTCACTGGACAATAAACACAGAAAGAAAAAAAAGTGAGTCATTATGATTCACGATTATTGTAGAATGTTCCTGACATAGCCACATGACTCCATAGTGAGTCATGTTGAGTCATAATGAATTAGTCCTTGATGATCTCTAATAGTTCCTATTAGGTTATGGGATTGAGTCAGTCAGGCACTAGACTAGTCAGTTAGGTGCTAAGTACTTTGACTAGTACCTGACTTGTTTATCCAGAACTGGACTGGAACCTCTCACATCAGTTCCAGAGCTCAACCAGATCTTCAATATGACCTGGGTGTATCTAGCCAACATCACAGTGTACCACCTTTCCTCCTGATAACTGTTCCCAATGAGTTTTCTCCATCACCTATGTCCACAACAACCAAAGGCCTCTACATTATGACCTCAACCCCCACAATACTAATTGTTAGCATAGGTGTCACTCAACCAATATAACCTCCCATCATGGCCCCTCACAGGCCATACCACTCCTACTGAGCTGATAGCTTATGCTCCACTTACATATGTGACCCATACATACATACAAAAGCACATGTATAATGTCTGACAAGATAGACCTGCCTCACTGGACAATAAACATGGAAAAAAAAAAAAACCTCACTTCTGTCAAATGGAGCTTGCAACTCTTGATGTCACACCCTACTAAAGGTAATCCAAAGGATCTTCTTCCAGCTTCTCCACCTCTCCATTTCACTCCCTTGGTCATATCATTATAGTGTTGTTTTCTATCAGACCACTATCAAAGTCATGTTCTGATCATTCCATCACTACATGCTTCAAGCTTTGTAGCTCTAATGTAGTATGGTCAGAAGTAGAAAGTAGACATGATTAAAATGATTTAAGTCAAAATTAAAATTAAAATAAATATCAAAAGTATCAGAAGGTTCTGTGATCTCACAGTACATGTAGATCCAGGATCTATATATAACCTATGATGTATAATTTATAATTTTTGATCTGTCACTGTTACAAATAGCTAGTGCAATCAAGAGGTCACATGACCTGCTGTAGCTAACATTTTTAATGGATGTGACTTTACAACCCTAATCTCATCACATATCATGTCCAAGCTCAAATCTTGTCATAGCTAGATTGATCAAGAAATGGAACATGTACTCACATGTTCTTGACTCAACTTTGTCATTTGGATAGACATTGCATTTGTTGGTGATAGAGCACCAACAATAGTATATGTTAAATAGTAGCACATGGTCATTAACTGTAACAGTAGGTGATTTTGTCTACAATTTCAAAAACTCAATAATCATCACATGCTATGGAGACAGTTAGAGGAGGGTAATGATCTGGGATATTGACCATCAACTGCAACATCCAATGGACAGTGGCTTGATGTTATGATTTACAGACTGTAGACTGTCATTCTGAATGTCTACAGACAAGAACAGGAATGTATACAGATTTAATACAGTTGAAGAAGTCTTTCAAAGATTCAGGGAACAGTTTGACACAGAGAAGATACATCTTTCTGAGCAGCTGGGGAGTGAGTGTCATGTTTCATTTCTGTTTATCATAGTACTAGTAGCTTAGAGCTTATTGGCATTTCATTATAGAAAGAAGACATATCAAAGGTGAATGTGTAATAGAAGGAGAGGATTTTCTGAGCCAAAGTAAGGCTGTTGTCATGCTTAGGACCGTGGACTGACCATTATGACAGAATGTATACATCTCACAGTAGGTCACAGTGTCATAGCTGGTGAGTATAGACAAAGAAACCAGAATATTTCAGTATGTACAACATGTGGATGTCTGAAGATAAGGTCTGAAGTAAGATAGGATCTGTCAAGGTTTGTAAGGTCTGTGGTCAGGTTCTCCAACAGTACACAAATGATCAAATAACAGGGAGGGTTTGAAACTCACCTGTTTTTTGTAGGAATGAAGATGTGTCTGGTGAGAAAATGAGATGACTAGATTTGCTTTACTTTGAATGACTGTATATTTTTTAGAACATGGAAATACTCATAGTAAAGGTCCTTGAAAGCTGGCCATTGGTCAAGCATGCTGAATCAGAGCCATGCAGTTCCAGTTGAGCTGGCTCCTTCTAGGTTTTGAACTTGGTAATAGAGATGGAGATCAATAACACCCTCTAAGTTCTAGGAGACTATGATGTGGACACAATGGAGAAGAAATGGAGAGAGATGATGGACAGAGTGACAGAGTACATGTCACAATTGATGTTGGTCATTGTACAAGGTTGGTGGTTGCAAACAAGGCATGACTTCTTCAAGGTCTTGATTGGGCTCTGATTTGGAAGCTTCAGGTTCCATTATCAATGCCTTGAGGGATGCACTCTTATTGCAAATCAAGATGTGGAGGTGAAAGACAGAAAGGAGTATCAGAGGGTGATGAGTGTCTGTGTTTGTTGAATAGGTTGAAGATGTGATGATCTGTGATAACTTGTTTGACAGAAAAGACATAACCCTATGCCCTCCCATCTGGAAAAAGCCTCTTCTCAACTTGACCACCACTTGGGAGCACACAGTGCATCTCAGGTTCATCAAGGAGACTTGGAGAAGGAGAAGACAAAAAATGAGAAGAAAGAAGAAGACATGGTATGAGTAGTGGAGACTTCACCAATAGGAATTCATTTTGCAATGTGGATATTGCAGGGTTAGAGACTGATGACACACACTGGTTTCATCATGATGCTCTATCACAACTGTTGTGGGATAGCAATGTATGTGGTTGGAAATGCTGAAGCCATGGTATGGGCAGTTATATACTCAAAAAGAGTCTCAGGTCTACTCAATTTCACTAAAGGAACTTTGATGATGCTTGGAGAACACAACAGAGTTGCCTCTAGAAGGTGAGTTCTCTAAGATGGATATGGCAACAGTCTACCTTGAAGAAGGAGATGTCATGTGAGGAAATCATACTCTTTTATAACCATGAATGTGTCTGATGAACTGCCTTTGTTGATGTAGGCTTCAACCATTGGGAGTACAGCACACAGCAACAGCATATATGCTAGTACCATCAATCTCCAGCAGTGGATGCTTTTACAACTACAAAACAGTGCATCTGATGTATGCAGTACTTTTTATAAAGGATTTGGAGAAAGAAGGATTGCTGACAAATAGCCTCCATCCCAGTTTCCTGTAAACTCTGTGCCAGATAATGATAGTACTTTGGTATTGTTGACTTACTTCCTGAACTACAGAAAAGATTAGTAAAAGCAGTCTTTGAAGCCTTTTGCTGATTATGCTCAACTCTAACACTATCAAGAAGGACAAGTCAAAGATGAAAGATGCTCTAGCTGAAGAAGAATGAGGGAAGCTGGTATTTGTAGTACAATTTGCATGACTTAGCCTTTAATGGATGGGCATGAACCAAAGAGTAGGCAAGGTCATTCATAGACAGCTAGAGTCCACACCCCCTTCCTGGACAGGACATCATAAAGATTCCAGCATTAGTAGATTCCAGTCCAGACCTGATATTTCTGGACATGAACAGAGTGATGTACTATATCATACCATGGCATTGTATAACATATAGTGATATAACTTGAAATAATTCTGTTTAGAATCAAAGATTGGTGTATTATTGAGTCAAACTCTAACATCACTCTTCCTGAAGTGAATACTTGGCTTTCTTTCTTTCTATAGTTCCAATACCTTTTGTTCTGACTGTCTCTGATTACAAGCTCCAGCATCTGTATTTTCCATTCAGGATGTTTTTAAATTCTAGACACTTTCAAGTCTTCCCCTCAGGATCTTTTCTTAGTGCTCTCAAGTATCAGAATATGTTTAGTGATGCACCAAATTTCACTTGGTTCTTTACAGTCATTCAATATTCCTATCCAGAGCTGTCCTAGTGTACCTCCATCTACTATAGATAGATGTCTTCTTTTTCCTCAGCTATTCTTGCTTCCTTTTGGGAAATGACTAAGTGGGCATCATTTCCTTTTACATATCATTTGACAAACATCAGATGCTGGCTCCAGTGGTAATGACAATTGAAGAAAGATTCTAGCTGTATTTCAACACAATTAAGTAAGACAAGCTCTTTGTTTTTCCTTACTCTAATACTATACATAACAGATGTAGTGAGCATTGACCCTTTAGTTGGTATCTAGATAATAGATAATTTCTCTGATATCTCCCTCTCAAGATGTGCAAAGTTTGTTTTCTTTCACTATAATTCTGATGTTACTAGGCTTCTGGAGCTATGATTGCTCTTCAAAGCCTTGAGGCAACACTATTAGGACACTTTATTTCTTTTCAAATTTCAAATTGTTAGATCCTGCTAAAATGCTAGTATATGAAAGTAAAGTATGAGTTTTGATTGTCCCTGATTACAAGATAGAACTGTATGAAGAACATACAAGGTGTCTCTATGGAAAGTTATTATTAAGTCCAGTTCCTCTCTGCTCTACTCCGGTCAGTTGAAGGTGCAGGAGGGGATGAGACTAAGGAACAAAGGGGATGGAGTGGTGAGGACATTGGCTTCAGTGATGTGGAGTTGCACACCGTGCCCTTGCATGTTCATGTCCTCATATTTCAGAGGACAGAGGAGCAGAGTTGTTGGAGATGGAATCCAACAAAGGAACTGGAGAGTAAGAAAGAGGAGACTAATATGATATTTGAACTAAGGAGTTACAATGAGGAGTACCAAGTTTATATATGGAGCACGGAGGTGTATTACTAATGGAGATATGTACAATTAATAAATCAAAGATCAGTAAGCCAGAACACAAGTGAAAGTACTCCAGAGCTGTGCTTCATGTAGAGAACACAGCCTGCAGGCAAAATCTATGAAGCGGAGCTAGACTAAACAGAGATAAGAGAAACAGAGAAACAAAAGGAGAAACAAGACAGGAGTCCGATACTGTACAAAAATTGTCTAAGGTAGAAATGAACCAGAGTTCAAGTGGACATGGTCCAGAGGACTGGAGCAGACTTGGGATATGACAATATCCCCCTCTTAGGCCTGAACAGCTGAAGGCTGTTAGTAAGGACAGTGGAGCAAGAAGAATGTGGAGTCCAAATTTCTGGGATCGTCCACACTGTGGAGTATAAAGTCTGACTTGCTTCGCATACTACTCTTTCTCATCAACCACCACCATGTCTGAGCAGCTCGACCTTGGTAGGATTGCTGAGTGGTCCAATGCGCAACTTGCAGAGGACGAGGATGACAGTGAGGAAGTTGGCGACATGAAGTTCAAGGAGTGACAGAGACGAATGAGGCTGTGAAAGGAGGTGGTGGAGTGGAAGGTGTACAAGAAAGCAGAGAGAAAAGTGCACGAGGAGGTGGAAAAGAGGGAGCACATGGAGTGGGCTGCTGAGCAGGAGCAGAGGCAGGCAGAGGCCATGTGGAAGCAACAGGAGGAAGAGGCCACCTAGAGAAGGGTGAGTGGCACAGTCGTCAGAGCACAGAGGGGCTAATCAGATTGGAAGCAGGCAGAGGAGGTGCAGAAGCAACAGCTGGCACTGCCTGCTGCTAAGGGAAAGAAAAGGGCATCCCAACCACCCTCCTGTGAACAGTGTGAGGAGTGGGGACTGGAGTGTGTCCT
>JBBPLV010000776.1:0-13978 GCA_038089975.1 Boletellus ananiceps | reverse complement strand
CACAACATCCAATAGATTTTAAACTGCACATGAAGACATCATTATCGTGAACAAAAAAAAAGTTGATAGATGGGACAATACAGATCCAGACGAGATAGCATGAGGATATGGGGGAGGGGTGAGAAGTTGTGCTAATGCCGATGTAGATGATACGTGCACACAAGAAAAATGCGTCCGTCGTCGCCACAAGATAAACGAACGAAGAAAGCAGCCGAAAGGGGTCCAAACTGACACGTTACCGCTCCGGCAGTAACATTAGCTCTGCACTTGTCTTGTCTGGTGACCCAGGGTCCGATGGGAGGGAAGCCCCATCTGGATCGAAGTCCATCTGAGAACGTGAGCTTTGTTCAAGCGTGTTGCGGTCCTCATCGGTCATAGGAAGCGGTGATGCCGAAGCCAGTCGGTCAAGGAAATTCATGTCGAATGCATTGTCGACCGCATAGAGGTTCTCCTCTCGTGAGGATGATGCAGGTAGGACTCGTGGGGGTGGCGGTGGCGACGCATGGGTTACATTGGGAGCGAAGAAGGTGTAAATGTAAGAGGGCGATGTCCTCGAACTAGCACTTGAAGCACGGCCGTGCCAATACCTCGGTCCCTGGGGACATATGGGCATCCGTGAGCCATGATGCAAGGAAAACAGCCCGTCCGCAGCAGTTTGGCAAGGTTTATACCGCGTGCCCAGCGAATTGCCACTATGGGGTGTCAGCACCGCATATAAAAAAGGATGGACAATTTACCATATCGCGCAGCCTACGCCTTCCCGAACACATCCACAAGCACTGCGGATCATCCTAACAACTGTAGGGCGCTCAAAGTATGCCGCATCCATTGGTACAACGGCGGATGTCGCCTCATCCTTCCCGACCCAAACAGCAGATCCACCCCGTCGCGAAGCCCGCAGGTGAATCACAGCCCCGCACCCATTCATCTTCTGTGACGGACCGTCATGTCGACACCGACCGCTGTCTGACGGTACAGGCGGATAAGACGGTAGTGGTGAACGCGCGTAGAGAGACGAGCGTCGTACGAATGATGACGAAGGCTCTTCTCCCCCGCAGTAGAGTGTGTATCCGTAGGTCTCTGTCCGAGGCGCGCCAGCTCTACCCTGCAGACGAGGCGAAGAGGGGTTATAACCCTGTTCCCAGGTTTGCGTCGATTCGTCGTCGTCGCTCGGAGGCTCGATCCATGAAGGTGTCCTAGCAACAACGACAGTCGGGGGTGTCGCCCGACCTCCTTCGTTGCGCTGAGCGCTAAGTATATTGTGATCTAGTCTCATTGCCCCCCTTCTTCGCAGCCTGGAGGCTTCGCCTGTACGCACGAGGTCCGAGAGAACAATGGAATCGTCCATATCCGTGGGTTCTATTGGATCTGGATATACGGGCCTAGGGGGGGAAGAGTCGCGTCTATAGCGTATGGGCATGCTGAGCGATGATGACGGTCGTGGTGCAAAACCACTCAAGAGTCCGCATATTAGGTAAGTCAAGTCCATTAGATTATGTCATCAATACGGATTTGATGCACACGCTCTACGCTAACTGCCCACTTGTGCTTTGATCATCCTCGCGGCGTCCTCCTAGATTTGTCCAAAGTGAATCTGAAGTTCCGCATAATATTATTAACAAATGATTCATTCACATCCTTTGGTTGCCAAAGCTACGACACAAAGCGGGAAAAGAAGGTCCGAAACACAGAACAAATATCCTCCGTTCAAAAGACAGTTCCCAGTCCTCGTCTCCAGTGGCCTGTCTAAAATGTAGATGAAGGAACCTTGAAAGAATGGCCGTATTCAAGTCCTTTCCTCATTCGGAACACAGCGGCCATAGCCCGTTCCCATTGTTCCGCGCAAAAGACTGGCTCTGGACGAAGTTCGATAGTGCGCACAGTCCGCCTCCGCTCGCACCGCAGAATGCCAGTGGCTGTACCGCGTCGTTCACTAGCATTCGCACATACTCTCCTTGTGCTTCGCTCCCGCTCCCGTCGCACGAGATCTTCTCCGTGATCAGCCTCCCAGAGAATGGCACCATTAGCGAAACAATCCACGTCCGCGTCGGATCCGGCTGGGTTGGATCGAGGTCCTGTGGCTGCCGGAAGAGCCCGATCGCGCTGTAGATCGAGATCATCTCATTGTCGTGTGAGAAATCGGCGTAGAATGTGCGATTGAGAGGGAATGTGATCGGGGAATCGTCGAGGGTGTGGTTGGTTTGTGTCTCGTCTTGGACCGGTTGTCCTGTCAGTCGGGCGAGCAGCTCGTTGACGTATCCGACGCCCTGGACGGGCCCGAGTTGCTGTCCGTACCTTGACAGCCCGGGTCAGTGGATTATGGCGAAATCGCGTAGACGATGGACACAAACCCATTCCCATAGTAATCATCGAGATCACCATAATATTCATATGATGCCCACTCCGTAGAGTTAAACAGATTGCACCACGGGCTAGGTGCCTCCGTTGCCACTGTGTCGAATGGACAGAGTGTCATCAGATTCACTATGTCGGTCGTGTCCAGATCTGCTCCTGGCGCCTCGGAGTTGATGCGATCGACAATCTCTGGCGCGTACACGTTCGCCCAAGCGGTGGTCTGGTTACTGGACGAACCAACGTCTGGACACATCTTGTCATCTAGTGTGTCGTTTGACTAATAGAGCGTGAGATGTATCACGTATAGCGCTTGTGCGAGACTGACCGACTGAGAGATAATGACGGCTATTGGAGGCGCGTATTGCTCATTGCTTGCGTACGCGAAACCTGTATGCGCTGCTTGAGAGATATTCTCCTCCAACAAAATATTACTACTGACCAGCAGACCAGTTTCCCGCAGAATCGACCACACGGTCACTATCCGAGGCACGGATGAATGGGAGCATCTGCGCGCTTACGAGGGATGCATATCGCACGTAGTGTTCTTGACCCGCGTCGAACGACCTACATACGGCCAAGCAACAGAAAATGAGCTTGAGGGCACGCAAAATGGGAGAACCAACAAAAAATACAATTGCTGAACAAGGGGAACGAAACGTACTGGGCCGCACCAAACGGAACCAGATCGTCGGTCCCGAGCGTATACTGGTAGTCCTCGACAAAGGTAAGATTCGGGTTGTTAAACGACGCTGCCTGTTGGAGCTGTTCCACGCTCTTCTTCATATCCTTCCCGTCAGACTTCTTGGGATACCGTGCGCCGTGACGTTGCAACTTTTATGTTAAATCGCCGCGCAACCAGTCAGTCAGATACGGTGCTTGAGGATGAGGTCAAACAAAACCCTACCAGATTAACCTGTTAGGAGAGAAACCGTCAGTTCCCGATGCACATCCTCAACAAGCGAGGTTATTTATGACACTACGTCAACGTACCTGAATGACCTCGCACCCTGAAGGTGGCAGCTCGTAGGTGGCCACAGGGAACCAAGGCGAATACTGGGCCCATGACTGTTCCAGTGACTGCGGGAATCCCAGAGACGGTGCGGTGATATTGATCGCCATACCGCCTGCCAGGATCGCAAGGAATGCGACAGCCTGGGCGACGATGGCCATGCTGGGTTGATATTGATATTGGCGACAACGGATCGATAGTTGTGATCAGGTATAGTCAGAAATCAGCGAGGAGCAGACGTACAGGAATGCATCCAGAGGGTTCCGAGCTGATTATATACAAAAATGACACCATCGGTCCAGGGGTCGACCGGTCCCAGTCATCCCCCAGTACACAATGCAGACGTCGCACGATAGCATCGGCGTAAACACGCCGAATGGCAGAAACCATGTGTTCACGATGAGAGGGTGACGTCTGAGTACTGAGTCTCCAGACAGCGGTCGTGCCGTGTACGCGCCCGACTTTTCCCATGGTAGCGAGAGGGCACAATTCCGAAGAGGCGCGTGCTGCTCCCCCGACTTTCTCATTGTTGCGAGGGACATGTGATCGTGTGATCCGGGTTCCTCGTGCAACCCGGCCCGGCCCAGAGCCTCTCGGCCTATCATGACATGTTTTTGTCATACGATCCACTCATCGAGCAGAGCTGCTGCATCCAATGTACTCGTAACACCCACGTCGACTGTCCATTTCGCAGTGCCTCACGCACGCAGAACTTTTTCCCAGCAAGATGGTGCTACATCATATCAACGAGGTTCCCAAAGTATTGCATCCTCCTTCAAGTCTATTGCGCTTTCAGACCCCTGGTTCGCATACACACCCCAGGCTAGTCGCCCGATCGAAGGTGACTTGCGTGTTCGTGAGCAATATCCAAGCTCGTACCGCCACAGGATTCTCCCATGGTGCGTTCCACCTTGCAATGAGACAACGAGGGTGCCGTCGGTCATAGATCTTCGATTACAACTAACCTTCAGCTTTCCGTGGATAATGAGCACCCCCATCTCTCGAAGAGCTGTGACGAGTGGCAACTGGTCTACGTCCGGATTCCGCACATTCGCGACCAACTCAGTACACTACAATACGTCCTAGATCCCATGCTGATTAGAACAATCCATATATCCTACATCCTCCTTCAACTAAAATCGATCCACACCGGCCACGTCTTCTCACAGGAACATCTTCACAAAGGCGTCGAAGGCGACCTCCTTGCCAACCCAGAAAATGCTCTCTCACTGCTCAGTGGCGCCAGCCCCAGCTTGGGGTTTCCCCTCGGTTCGACACCATCCCCGCCTGACGTCGATGGAAATGCCGTTGCTGCTGTCTGAAAGGACGATAGATCAGGCTTGCTGTCAAATACTCCTACCAACCCGAATGTTCATCTTTGGGTAAGCACGCCGGACCCAAAGACGGGGACTGACCTAGCTTACGTAACCACCGTTGCCGGACTTGGTGATACCCTCTTGATGGCAGGGCCTTCTGGACCAGGTCCCATTTTTGTCCATACTTAGCAACCGCCTGTGCGCGTCGCTTTATCAATATCACCTACGCAGACGGAAACACGCAAAGGAGTAATAACCTACCTGTGCCAGGAGATCGTCCTCCTCCTTACTCCATTTGACGTATGGACTCCGCTGACGTTTCGCGGGCGGTGTGAGTGTGGGCGCATCTTGCTCTGCCACCCGGATGAGCTCCTTGTTCTTGGGTGGTGCAGCGCAGGTCGTGGGACCTGAGCCAGAACTTCCGCCGTTCTCGCCTCCTGATTGAATCGTTCCAGGGTGTTGCTGCAGCGGCAGTGCTTCACGACGCTCGTCCCCCGGCATTGACCTTGGTAGTGCAGGCGTAGAGCTCAGTTGGGCTGTCACCGTGCACGTACCATCTTCGCTCTGGGTAGCCTGCACACGAGTACCTTGTCTTGGAGTCGTATCCGCTGGATCATTCGTTTGCGAAGATGGCGTGGGGGACAACCGGGGGCTTCGTGCATCACTGTGTGTTGTAACCAGATCCACCTCAGAAACTAACGTTGAATCAAGCGGTTGGGATGAGGATGCCAATATACTCGTGCTATTGGTCCCTCCGCCTGGATCGACTAGCACTTCTGATGCTGACCCGCCACCAGCCGTGATAGGCGTAGAACCGGCCAGATTATCCGCTAAGTCGGATCGAGGTGTTGCAGAACGGGATGTCGGTGCTACCGAGGAAGGCGCGTCCATTTCAGATTCTTTTTTTCTTGACTTCGTCCTCCGTGAGCTGGGCGTCGCGCTAAGGGACTCTCGTGGTTGTATGTCGGCCATCTCTTTCTCCTTGCCCTTCATCTGCGTTCGCGTCTGAGGTGACGCAACGAACTGTTCCTGGGTACTGAATGCCGCCGCTTGGTCGGCCAACACATCCAAGGCCGACTTGATCCTCCCACCGAGACCCACGTTTGTCAGTCCACTTGTATTCATAGACGGCGCAGACGCGTTATTTGTGGCCTGACTCGTGAGATCGTGCGAAGTGAAAAGCTTATCCGCGCGCGATGCAACCTTCCGCCGTTTTGGGACAGGGCTGCCGAACGTGTCCCTGGACCGTGTATTGCGCGTCGCTACTGCATTACCTGGTGAGTCACCGACGACATCCACTTCCTCGTCTTCGTCGGCTTCGCCATCGGCGTCCTCGTTCATCATCGAACGAGCAGCACTTAACAGTGAGTCGAGAGGCGTTGGGGGATTGTTCGTTCTTGCAACCTGCTTGGATTTCTGTGTAGATGAGGTGACGGAGGGGGCCGTCGTTGACGAACTGGGGGTTTGAAGAAGATGATGAGGATATGCAGGGATGAACAACGGGACTGGTTGCATTCCTGGCCCAGGTCGCATCTGTCCATTCACGTAAATGTATCCACCTTCTGGTGGATACCCTGCATAGGGCATGTTGCGTTTGGGTGTTTTGGGCGTAGTTGTAACGGCCGTCGTCGCGGATTCCTCCCGTTTCCGTTCTCTCTCCCGCTCTTCCAAGTGCTGCATCATTCCAGACGCTATCCCAGCGCGATGCTTACCGATCTTACGGGCTGCTAAAAGGAGATGTTCCACTCTGGCATCGGCGCTCAGTCCCCGTGAAGCGGCTTTCTGAGAAGCTCGTCGTTTGTGCGAACTAGTGAGTGGATGGACATAATTGGATGCCTCTGATTTGCGGGCTTTGGCTCTCGGAGTTGCTTGAGAGTGTGAGGCTTGGGATGGTGTTTCAAGGGTATCTGTGAAGGGTTCGTCCTCGCTGGCACCGTGCTCGTCTTCTGTGGCGGCTGCATCTTTCCTTCGTCTTCGAGCATACTGAATTTTTGGATTTGGCGTAGGAGGGGGTAGAGGTGAATGCGACATCAGTGGCTGCATCAGTAATAGCGGTCTTAGGCGGCTTAGTTCAGATTCCAGCATTTGTAATCGGGATTGCGTTTCGTTAAGCTGTCAATTAGGGCATAAGAATAAGAACGTATCAGTCAGAAACGATTACCCGTTGGCGGAGGCTCTTGTTGTCTGTTTCAGCAGCGTAAAGACGTTCATAGTCCTGTGGGAGTGGTCAGACATAACCCGAGGACCAAGAGTGCTATCCGGGGATGAACCGTGTCACTACGTCGAAGAAATCGTGGCCGATAACCAACGCGCAGGCGACAGGAAAATGACGACTGACCTCGTCTCGCTCTGAACTGAGCCTGATCTTGGCTTGCTGGGCGAGCAGGGCCTCTGCCATCCTAGCCCACCCGTCCTTCTCAGAGTTCCACCGCAGACGCTGCTCCTCGGCCTGATACAGTAACAGATCTCGCTGGTGTATCAACGCGGATATCGTGTCGGCCTGTCTCAGAAGTTGTTCCGAGTCGGGTCTGATCACGACGCTGAGTCGGAGCACCTACGGAAAGGCGTCCGAGTCAAGTACAGGGCAGGAGTGAAACAACGCGAGTCGCGCGCACCATTTCGGCGAGCTCCCTCTCGCGTGGAGTAAGATGAGCATCTGTCTTGCCGACATGACGCATTTCTCTAACTTTTCGGTGCATCTGGACGATATCGGATTCGGGAACGGACTCGGGGGAATCGGGGGATGCGCTGTTGGCGCGCGGGGGCACATCGGAGTCATCGAGGACAGCGTGTGGTGCCGGAGAAGGTGACATGAGGTGGACGAGGTCGTCGAGCGTGAGCTGGGGGTAATCCTGGCTCATGCTTGTCATCGAAATTGCCGTGGCCGCGACGGGAGGCCCCGCAATAACGGAGGGAGGATGTCAAAAAGCCAAACAGTCCAGCCCAGTGTCCAAATAACGCCAACTTGGAACGCGGTACAGATCACGTGATACGATTTTTTTCTCAGTGGGTCATGTGATTTACCCCTAATCATACATTGGTGCGGGGATTGATATTGAATCGTGCTGCCGACGCTGGGCGCCACCCTCCCCGACATTTTACTAGGCCCCTGTCCTCCTGTATCGTCCCTGTCTTGTCATCTCCGTTGGCGCCCGCCTCACCCAAGCTTCCACGTATCAGAAAGCGTGCTCATAAGCACGGGTTACTAGCGGATGCTCTGTCCGCTAGCAAGCCTGGGCTTGTGTTGCATGTCGCGCTCCCCAACTCGCCCTTGCCACGGCTGGTGTTGCCTGGTTCCGTCACGCGATCGGCACCCAGCATGCTCACAGTATCGCCCCTCTCCATTCCAACCCGTCCCATCCAGCGTGCTCGCGATCACGGTCCACTAGTAAATGCGCTGTCTGCTAGCGGGTTGCGCTTGTGCACTGCACGCGTCGCGCCAACAACCATCCCACCTCTTCATTTCTCCACCGTCTCTCCCAGCGTGTTCATGAAATGTAAGCGAGCTGCAGTCCGATCAAACTTGGTTACCATGTGGACAACGAGGAACAGTCCCTGGACTAGCACTCAAGCACTCAAGCTCAAGGATCGTTTCCTTCTCAGCCTCCCGGTTCCTTGGCATGCACGAGACATTTACAGCGCCCGCCCGAGAATAGGTTCGCTTCAGCCAAGGGGAAGTCAACCGTCTGTAATAGCTGCGGGACCCGTTTCGAAAGCTTGTAGCGTGCACACCTGACCGACTGCAACTGGGGATACGTCGCTACCGCCCAGAACCGCATCACACAGCATGTAAATGTTTGAACGCTTGGGCTTTATTCAAAGACGTACATGCTCTGAATCACACGTCTGCTTCGAGCACACACCAATCACGCGCCAGAATTCAGCGAGAAGAAAGCAACAGAAAATGAGAATAAATGACATCCAGTTCTGACCGCTAACCTTAGCTCTGGTATACGAAATACTCTGTTCCGTACAGCGCACCACACACCGCCGCCCCGGCACTCAAGGCGAGTGGCACAGGGTGCCGCGGCGCACGGAGAGACTTGCGCACGTGAAAGGTAAGGTAGATGAGCGACCAGGCTATTTTTTTCAATGCCACCCGAGCGGAAGAGGAAAAACGCGCACACATAATGACAACAATTGATGAGTATGTTTTGCACCCGAAAGTAACAGACGTGTACGAGAGAGAAAAAAAAGACGCACCCGTCGCAATGCCAGCCCCGTTTCGTGCGTCCCCAGCAGCATGCGCCCACGACGCGACCCCGAACGCGATCGAGAATCCGACACGGTGAAGATAAGGAGGGCAATACGTTTGAGACGGAAGCGCAGCGGGTGGGACGAGTGAAGAGAGCCCGACTGGTTCAATATCCAGTTCTGAGGCTCAGTTGACCGTCGTGACAGGATGTACGGGTGACTCACAGAGGGAGGCGAGCACAAGGGCCGGTGTTCTTTGTGAAGTCAAGAAGAGTCAGATGGCAATCTCAGAACTGAACGACCAGAAGGCAGGTACTGAACTTGGACTGGGCGTAGGGCTGCAGATAGGCGAAGGTGCCCGTTGCTTTCGTCGGTATAGCGCCATCGCCCTCCGAATTTGACGTGTTGGGTGTTCCTTGGTACTGGCTCATGCTTGTCAATGTGAAAATTTACTATCATACTGCCACTCGCTGACACATAAAGGCTACAACACTGTCCGCTACTAAGACCGTAAAAAGTGACAACAGGATAATATAAAAGCCCAGAGTACTAAGGTATCTAAAGGAAGAGGGTAACATGTGGCAATCTGTGGTGCACGCTAATATCGCGCATATTTAACGATTATACGTACCGGGGAGACGTAGTTATATTTTAGAAGCTTTACCATGCTCGACGTCAGGTAGAAGATGCGAGACCTCCGGAGAGAAAGTGAAGAAGTGCGGCATTCACTTCCTTGGCATGTGTAACCGTGATGTCGTGGCCACCATTCGTAATCGTAACTAGCTTGGCTTGAGGGATGAGATCCTGAATCTTGGAAGCATATTTGTACGGAACAGTCTTGTCCGCTGTGCCCTGTACGACATGAGCATGCACTAACTGGGAATAGTAAGAAAAGAACGTACATGGATGAGGAGGATGTTGTTGGACGAATTGGAGAGCGCAGTAAAGGCGTATGCAAGGCCGCGAATAGGGCCATCTCGAAGAGAGGACGCGACGGCAGCATTGTAATGCGGGAGATGAGCGGATTGTAGTCGAACGATCTAGCTGGAGTTGAGTGAGGGGTTGTGACATAGAAACGCGCTCGTACTTCCTGAATGGGATTGATTGCCTCAAGTGCAGAGGCACTAGGGCTATTGGCAAGGAGTCGCATATAATGCTACTGATCATAAGCAATCACTAGATGGTATAGCAGAGACTCCTACTTGAAAAGGAGGCAGAGAAGATACGCTCTGCACAAGTGGTGACGACATGAATTTTGCGGTGCGCGAAATGTCGGCTGACTGGTAAAATCATTAGGGCTTCGCCGGAAGCTGAAAGACGACGGAGGGAGACATGCCTCGATTAAGCCTGCGGATGCAACAAAGGCAACTTTGCCGTTGACCAGGTGAGGGAACTGGGCCGTAAATGCGGCGGCGATACCACCACCCTAGATAATAGCGATGGTTCTCGAGTCTAAACAAGTAACTGAACACGTACCATGGAAAGACCGATGACATATGCATCATCCCATCTGATGTGCTGCATGAGGAGAGCGAGCTGGGTTGTATGAAGAGAGACATCGTATGTGACGTCAGGAGCATCGGAGTAGCCACGGCCATAAAGATCTGAGGGAAAGGTCAAGCAGAAGCGTGAAGTGTGCAAGTGGTGTCACCATAGAGGAGGACGCGATAACCACCGGAGGCAAGGACTGGGGCTACCTCCTTCCAAACGATGGCTGGAATTGAGAGGCCGTGGATAAGGATAACCTATAGGATAAGATTATAAGAAGGGCGTATACAGAAGGATGTGGGGTGCTCAAACCCGTGGACCATCTTTCGGACCAATGAGCCAGTATCGTGTCTGATGAGGTGTGAGCTACTTCCCACAGCGGGGCGCAGCGATCGATAACGCACTCGGCCATGAGGGAACGTGACATAAGAGCCACCTTGGTAATAATCCTCTGGATAGACTGACCAGGACGGGCACGAGGGGGGAAGACTTGCAAGGGAGGAATGGATGGGCGGGGGATGAGGTGGGTAGGGGAAGCCAGCAAGGATGTAGACCGTAAGAAAGAGCGGAGGAAGGGCCAGGAGCGAGAGAACCAGCTGTCGCACGAGGGGTGAGGTCGAGCTCAACATGACTTGCTGGTGTGGGTGTCGAGGACCAAAGTACGTACTGTACACACTCGTGTTGTCGTTACATTCTCATGTCAGGCGATCGGCATAAATTTGAACAGCGGGTGACTCAGATCCAAACTTGTCAAGTATTACAAGTGTCTAATGTCATGTCAAGTGTCTGACAGCAGTTTCTATAGGGCATTTCAAACATTGTCACATACACACGAGACTGAACGACATCTGAAACAGTTCAGAGTTCGATCTTTTAGGCGCCAGACCCAGCAGAACGCCACCATCTGACCAAACCGTCTTGCGCACCGCTCACGAATGCGCCTGCCGAACCTGTCGGCGCAGGCTTTGGGCGCCATGCAACGCTCCACACTTCTCCCGACTCTTGGATTGTGGACACGGATGTCCGTGCAGCGAGGTCCCATACTTTAATACTTCTGTCCGCAGACCTGTGGGACGCTTGAGAGTTGCCATATCACAGGAAGAAGGATACGCACCCAGACACGGCGAGGAGGCCCTCAGGAGAAATGTCTGCGCTCAGCACCCAAGATGTGTGCCCGGTGAGCGTTGCGACGGCACCAGAACCTGGATTCCCGGAAGCTGTAGAGCGGACATCATGCAAGATAAGCCGCTTGTCGTCTGACGCTGTGAGGAGCAACTGCGTGGTATCTCAGTCCGCAGCAAATGAAGGGCAGAAAACTGAAGCTCACCTGCCCATCATAGGACCACGCGAGCGAACGAACGGCCAAGGCGTGTGAAGTGTAGGTGGATACCAACGAGCTGGACTCGAGATCGAAAATGTACACATGTCCAGTCTCAGACGAGAGCGCTATGCGTTTGCCGTCCGGACTCTGTTTTTGGCCATAGTGAGTGGATATTCGCAGCGACATATCTGCTAAGAGATTCCTACGTCAGCAAGCAGGCGTAGAGAGAAACTTACATATTTGCATGCCATCCCGTGCTTGTTTCGGCCGCTCGATAACACGGCCTGGCGAACCCCAAACGAGTCTGGGGACGCAGAATATATATTGACATTTCCAGAGCCACTAGTGCCGGCGTACGACCCGCCTTTGGGATTAAGCGAAACTGCCCATGCTTGGTGGTCGATTCAATGACACACCTCGCTAGGCACAGTGGATGGGCACTTACAAGGTTCCGCACCCTCGACGGCTCGGTCGTAGCTCTCGTGTCGACCGACGATGGTGTCAGATGTAAGATCCCACAGACATGTCGTACCATCCAGACCGTTGTACAGCACCGAATGGCCGTCAGGGGCAGCGGAGAGGGAAACGATGGCGAGATTGTGGGGTGGACGTGCAAGCGATACCTGTCCAGAAGTAGAGTCCCATTGTTTTATTGTGCCATCTGCAGATGCGGAGAGTACCGCATCGGTCGCTGTCCAGGCAATGGCCCATATTTCGTCGCCGTGAGCTGTATAAAGTTCAATCCATTGGAGAATGGACAATCAGTCGTACAAGGACAAGGGACGCGTACGTTCTTTGCAATCTAGAGCATTAACAAACGCGAGACTCTAAGAGTGCGGGAATTCGCAAGCTGGTTGGAGCGTGTATTGCAAAGACTTACGAACCATGTCGAGTGCAGCAAGTTCTACCCGCTGCAATTTTTCTAATGCTGGCGTATAATCTCTAATCGCAAAATTCCGAGCGGAGACTCAAATCAATGATAACTTTATCGGATTGGCAAACTCTAAACGCCCCTCATCATCAACGAAAGCGGACGAAGACATCGCACATAACTCTTGACAAAAAAGCAAGATGTCTGACGCTGGAGATGACATTGAGGTTGAGGCCCCTGCTCCCGAGGCCGAAGTTGCTACTGAGGCGCCAAAAGGTAAATTGTCTGTCGAGGATGCGCTTCAGGTACGTATCGTGTCTCCGGCCATTCTGCTGTATCGCTCATTCCATTTTCCAACCCTCTAGCAAGTTCTGAAAAACGCACTCGTGCATGATGGGCTTGCACGTGGCCTGCGTGAGTGCGCCAAGGCCCTGGACAAGCGCCAGGCTCACCTTTGCGTGCTCGTCGAGACATGCAACGAAGCCGAGTACATCAAGCTGATCGAGGCCCTCTGTGCAGAACATAAAATCAACCTGATCAAGGTTGGAGATGGCAAGGTACTCGGCACCTGGGCTGGCTTGTGCAAGATCGACAAGGAGGGCAACCCACGCAAGATCGTCAGGTGCTCCTGTGTTGTCGTCAAGGACTATGGTGTCGAGAGCGAGGGGCTTCACGTCCTCTTGGATTACTTCAAGAACCGTTGAGAGGTGAGCCTGGGGCTGGCATTCATGAATGCGATGACAATGCAGACTCCCTCAACGGAGGCTCGCCCGATGAGGATACTAGTCTATCCGGAATCACGTTTTCTTGTCTGATCTTGTGGATATGCCATGGGCACAAACAGACATGGCTGACGTGATGTTTTCCATAGGTCGAGATATCCCGATATCTGTACGAACGAACAACGTCCCTGTCAGCATCTTCAAACCTCCGCGCACGTTTTGCAGATACGTAATTCGTTCGCTACCACGTCTGTACTCGTGAGACACCCCCCAAACAATGGTAGAACTGTATTCGTGAGACGTGTCCGAACCCCAAAAGATCGGGAGTAGTATTCGGCACCTTGTTACGCGAAGAGTCTTAATCTCCACGTCAACCTCCACAGTTTGACTAGAGGGGAACACCATCTCTCGATAAGTCTCATGTGCCTTCCTCAGAACGACGGCGGGCCTACACCACAGACAAGCCATGATGAAGAAACAAGAAAGCCTAGTGTTTTTCGAACCCCTTCATACCCCCGACTAGCTCCGAGGCGTGCGGTTGCCTCCTTCGAAAACCTCGTCGCTCTCGCCAACCACCAAGAACGCCTTAGAGAGGCCCGCAAAATCGTCTGGCGTGACAGGGGCGAAGCGGCCGTCGAGCTCGCAGACGTTTGGGAGTGTCTTAAGCATGCCGGCAGAGGTGGTCTTCGTGCGTATCATATC
>JBBPLV010000775.1:0-14334 GCA_038089975.1 Boletellus ananiceps | reverse complement strand
TGCGTGCGCGTCCGACGATGTGTTGGAGATTCGGAGAGCGTGTGGTGAAGGCAAACACAAACAAGTGCAACGCACCGGGCGTGATCATGTGACCAGCATAGCTTCAGTACGCTGTGATAAGTAGCGTACTCAGCAGTCGTGGGCGAGGAGTTGTCAGTGGCGTGATAAGTAACTACTGTGAACAACAACGATCAGTGCTGTTTCAGTAAAATGTGATAAGTAGTGTGCTCAGTAGTCGTGGGCGAGCGGTGTCAGTAGCGTGATCAGTCGGTACTCGAAAAGTCACTCGCGATAAGTAGCATGTTCAGTAGTCGCGGGTGAGCGGTGTCAGGTGCGTGATCAGTCATTAACCTAATTATTGCGCGGTGATAAGTAGAGTGATCAGTCGGTACCCAAAATGTCACTCGTGATAAGTAGTATTCAGTAGTCTTAGGTGAGCGGTGTCAGTAGCGTGATCAGTCATTAGTATAGCGATGATGATCGACATATTCGTGATCAGTATCGCGACAAGTAGATGCCATAAACCACAGTGATCAGTATACTGAAACTAGAGAGTGATAAGTATCGTGATTCGTATCTACCTGACAAGTCTTCTGTCACCAGATGAAGCGCCGAGATTCGGTAGTAACCTTGTTTACACTTCTACCAGGGATCAGATGGGTTCGAAATTCAGATAGCGAAACGGTTAGAACACTCGATACACATTGTTACTGTCACATAGTACAACAAGCTTAGTACTCGTACATGAAACAAAGAGTGAAGATAGTCAACTAGGCCCGTACCTTTCCTTTCGCCAGCGAAGCACTCACCCAGACCCGTTTAAAGGTCTTGCAGGCATTCCTGGTTCAGATCGGCCGTTCGGCGGACGAACGTCATCTTGGTTGGAGATTTTAACCAGTTTCCACCGGTTGTTGGGCGACCACTCTATTGGCTTGTAGATCCGACAAAGGATGATCCGGAGAGCAATTCCAAACCGTCGTTCGTCTCATGGAATAGGTTTGGGTCGTCGATGCTGAATAGCTTGACTTTCTGCGTCACGTTCGCAATGGCCACGAAATCCTCGTCGCGTGGTACCAAACAAGACGGACATGGTGGACTTCCAGACAGCATTGGCAGTAGGGATGAAAATCATGCTGACTCTCAATGTCGAAACGGACCTCGACATCATGAACGGAATAAGAGGTGAAATCGTGAAGATCGTGTTCAACGAAAACGAAATGAGTGTCATGCCTTCCGAGCGTGTCGTTCGTCTGGCTTTCCCCCAGCTTACGTGCTCATCAAGACGATCAGCACAAAAGTGCCACAGCTGGAGGGATTGGAAAACAGTGTTGCTCCGCTTGTTCCGATGCAGTGAACATTCACGATCACCTTCGGGAACGAAAGGATATCGCAACACCATCGTCAGGATCGCTGACGCCATTCAACACGTATGTCGCATTGTCGCGCTGTCAAGGTTGCACGAACATTCATCTATTGCGAGACTTTGACGAGAAATTGCTCATGAGTCATGCGAGCGAGTACTTGCACATCGAGGACGAAAGGCTGCGCGAACTTGATGGCGACATGAAGCGGTGGTGGATCTGGGTTTAGATGGTACGTCCATCATCGATTTGCTTACAACTTTACTGGTGATTCAATGACCATTTGATTGTTCAACAGACAGGAGCCTTGACTCTCGTCAACGTTGCACGGTGGTAAACACGGCTCTATGCCTTCCAGTACAGCCTATGTTGACTCTTTTTATCGCTTGTTAAATTATACGACAGATATTGCATGATGACCGACAGTGACGATCACTCGAGGCATTTCTCGCTTGCAACGACAGATGGTAATCAGTGTACCATTATTGTGTTTAGCAATATATTCCCATACGCGAAAAAAGGGTACCCACAGCCATAATTCTCCCCCCAGTGACTTTGTAAACAGGGTAAGATAACAAGCAGCATCGCGGGCAAGGATTTGTCAGTAGCGTGTTAGACATCTGTTATCTATGTCACACTAATTTTTTTGCGACAAGTGTATCGTTGTGTGACAACCGACTAACCTAACTCGACACAACACACCACACTATCGACTGAACTGACATTTTCAAAAGTGGGGATAAGGCTATGAAATAACTTGCCAAGGAACAAAACACGAACGATCCAGAAAAGGTTCTCCAGGATGCAAATAGTTCCCGTCGGAGATAGGATACGAAAGACCAATGTCATCAGCATAGCCTAACGCTTGGAGAATCTCCGTGGCAATGATTTTGGCGGCACCAATACCGTGAATTTCCTTAATGTCGTGATCACCCAGTTGATACCTTTCTGGACAAATGACCATGAGGCAGAGAGCGCTAAGGGATATAACGTGTAATTCTTGTGTACAATTAGACGAGGTGGAAGGGCTTGAAAAATACAATGCTCACCACGCTCCGGATCCAAACGCGGCAGACCGATAACCATCCGCACCAAAGTTTCGAGCGCATGATGATGCAGCTGATTGGTGAGATCACCGTCACGCACATCAAGGTAACGGCCGAATTCCGTCAGATGACAGGTGTCATAGGAATAAAAATGACCGCCGATCGTAAACGACGCCACAGGGGTATATACGGAGTGTAGTTGAGCAGGGGGTTGGATACTGTGTACGATAAAGACAGACGAAAATAGATGAAAGGATTGGACACATACAGGAGATCACCTGCAGACAAATAAACTGTCTCGGCAGATATGTTGGGATGATGAGGCTTGTCGGGGTCACACAACTCGGAGGTGATCGCAGATAATCGTTGACGAGAGATGGTGGGGTCACGATGAAAATAAAACGACCAGAGCTTGACGCCGGACATGACTAGAATGTATGTTGCATCCCCATCGGCATCTTGATGAGGGTAAGTCAACGTGCCAGCTTGGTGTGCAAGGCCCCATGAGCGAACCAGGATGTTGTCTGGTGAAACCTTGGACGATTCAAAAGGGAAATCGCGTTGCGTTTGGCTCCAGCCGACAGTGAGACCATCATCAAGAGAACTAAAAGTTTCATTGAGTAGGAGAACACAAGAGAATCAAACGAACGTACCAAAGTTCCTGTGGTATCCCACAGTGCGCCAGCGGAATGTCGAGCACAAAACGACATTGGTTAGGATCATTTATCCCAGATATCAAACTTGACATTGTCCCAGCGACATGGGGATGACCGAAATCCTCAGCACGACGTGCAGTATCTAGACCACATGAGACGATGATATGGCAAGAAAGAAGGTATATACCATGCATATCCACTCGCATATTGGGCGAGATGCCAAACCTTCGCCGAAGACCGTCCTCCGTGAACGAAAACGAGCTCACGTCTTCAAAATCTCGCACGACAACAGGACGTCCATGAGAGAGGGACGCGCGTATGGCGCACACTAAGCCAAAGCTATCTTGGAACGATCGTCGGTCTAAAAAGTCAATAAAACGGCTACCTGGAGTAGCCTCGGGATAAGACGCAACGAGACGAACACGCGATGCATCAAATTGAAGGAAATTTGAACCGTGACGCAAAAGAGTCGGTAAAACAGTGGTAAGGCCACCAGACCACTGCACAATCTCGGCAGATTGATCGACTTGAAGACCAAGAACGCCAGAAACAAGATCACGGTAAAGGGGTGAAGAAAGCGGAGGGGATGGCGACGGGGGGAACGAGGAAGGGGCTGAAGAGAGTGGAGAAGAGGGAACGTCCTTACAGGGCATGGAGGACGGTCCAGGTTGGGTCACGGAGAGGGGGACAACATTTCGGATAGGCGAGAAATGGGCCTGAACGTTGTGTGGCTGAATAGGACGAGGAGACGACGGTGGACGGGGAGGCAAGGAAAGCTCAGATTCAAGAACAGGGTCGATAGGAATGAGGTTAGGGACAGGGACAGCATGAGACTCGGCATTGGGCAGAGCGTCGGTAAATGATGTTGAGCCTGCTTCGTTGTCATGGTTGACAGCGACCGACTCCGACTTGAAACGATCACGGTAGGCTTTTTGGGCTGCTCGCCTTTTGGCCTTAAACGTCTCTAGAGCTTCTGGATTCCTGCAAATGACGTCCTTAGAACGCGTAGAGATGATATGCTGTTGCGCACGCTTCTAGCCTCTCTTTTTTCCGCTCATAGGCCCTCTTATTGGCAGCTGAACGGTCCTTGGAACGAGAGAACACGTCGGTTAAATGGCTTCAATCGAGGGTTATGACGCACCTTGGGCATCGTATGCAGATGGTTGACAATAAAGATAGAATTTGAAAGTCCGACAAACGGACACTGGATAGACACAAGGAATGAGACACATGAAAGGAATGATGTGGGTACCAAGCGACAGACAAGAATAGTGGATTGACCACACAAGAGAATATGGTGACAAGGAGTACTAAACATTCAGGCATCAGACACAAGTTGCAAATACAAAGTCCATTACAAACAGCCCATCCAAGCGAGATTCGAAGCCGATCAACAATGGAAAGGAGAAGGTTCACGCTGCTCCAAGAGATCCGACGGCGTACACGTCGCGGGCAGAGCAAAGACAACACAAAGAAAACGACAACGTACACATCGCCGGAAAGAAGAAACAAGAAAGAGTAACGATAGGATGGTATAGTAAGGCCTACGTTCCGATAGAGAAGAAACCGGGCGAGAAGAGATGGGGTTCGGACCTATCCTGCAACACGAGGGGACCAGTAGTCAAGCTCGTGCATAGGAATAAGTTGAGCGAACGGCACTAAAAAGCGATGGAAAGACGCCACGGTAGTATATCGGGATAAAATAGATAAGAACGCACCCACGATACCTCGGTATGAGCGAAACGGTGTTGATAACAAGCGGCAATGATGAAGGTGGGTCAAGGCAAAGAAAAAGATGTATAAACAGTAGAATGGTGACGTCCACGCCACACATAGATGACAAAAACAAAAATATATCAAGGACGACGTTCACATCGCCAAAGGGTAGATGACCAGTGGTGACAAACAGATGAGAACAAACACAAACAAATGCAGCGCAAGAGTGGCGTGACAAGTGTATTTACCAAAAAAAGAACATGTAACCAGTAGCGTGTTCAGTATTTGTGAGCATGCGGTGGTCAATAGAGTAATAAGTGATTAGCCTAATCAACGACACTGTGATCAGTACCGTGATTAGTCATTATCCAAAAACGCATCGGTAATAAGCAGTGCATGTTCTGCGTGCGACGGCCCTAATGCCAGTGTATTTTAGGGTATTGTAACCCTGCGCTACAGACAGCGTGTGCATAACAAGAAAATGAAATGATGCGTTGAACTACTCGCTACTACGGAAACGCATCAACCCAAGAAAAATCTTCACCAGCATCACGATAATCACGCTGAGAGAAATAGGGATGTTGTTCATCAACATCTTCACATCCCATAGACGCGAGGAGGCGACGAGCAATACTTTGCGCATGTACTACTGGAGCTAAAATTCGTTTGTCCTGATTGGACAATCTGTATTCGTCGGAACGAAGAACCATGAGACATAAAGCGGTGAGAGAGTGTCTCTTTAGCTCTATCAAAAATCAGCTGATATAAAAAATATAATCAAATCACGACGGCTTACTGCGGTTCGGATCCGAACGAGGTAGACCAATGAGCATCTGTGCCAACGTTTCAAGAGCGTGGTGATGAATTTGATTGGTGAGACTCCCATCTTGCACGAAATCGAAATAACGTGCAATTTCAGTGAGGTGGATGGTATCGTAAGAATAGAAATGGCCTCCGATAGTGAAGGATGCGACGGGTGTGTAAACGGAATAAGTTTGCCCAGGCGGTTGAATGCTAGAAGAAATATGATCAGTGAAATATCAAGAATAAAAAACAAACATACAGAAGATCGCCGGAATAGAGATACACAGTTTCAGCGAGTATGTCGGGGTGTTCAGATTCCTCACGGTCGCATTGGCGAGTAAAGACTTTCAGAAGCTCATTGCGGGACTTTGTCGGATCACGCATAAAATATAACGTCCACAGCTTCACACCCGACATTCCTACCGCATAAGTGACCTCACCATCCACAAAACGGTTGGGAAACATAACGACGCCAGCATGATGGGCCAACGCCCACGAGCGAACGGACAGGTTATCCACAGAAACTTTACGCCTCTCGAACGGAAAGTCACACTGGGTTTGGCTCCATCCAACAGTGAAACCGTCGTCGAGCATGCTGTGGGTGTCGAATAACTATCAAGGAAACGATAGCACGTGTTCACGCACTTGATAGATAGGGGCAAAGCGCAATGGGTGAGGGGAATATCAAGGGCAAAACAACAGAGAGCAGGATCGTTGATACCACTGATGAACTGTGAAATTGTTCCTGGAGCATTGGGGTGTAAAGTATCGTATATGCGCTTTCCGGTGTCTGAAGAGAGCACTAAAAATGAGCTCATCAGGAAAGACAAAAACTTACCATGTATATCGATTGACATGTTGGGAGATAGTCCAAAGGTTCGCAAGAGACCATCGGCAGTGAGCTCGAAAGAACCTGGGTGTTGAAAGTCCCGAACGACAACGGGATGGCCAACGGAAAGCGCTTTGCGTATGTCAAGGACAAGATCAAAAGGGTGTTGGTACGATAAGGCGTCCAGAAATTCAATAAATGAACTTCCTGCAAGAGCTTGCGGGTATGAAGCAACGCGACGAACGTATGCTTCATCGAACGCGAGGAGGTTTCCTTCGCCTTGATCCAGAGTAGGAGCGATAGTTTTCAGGCCACCAGGCCATTCTATAGTCGTAGCAGACTCGGGGACTTGAACTCCGCGGACAGAGGAGACGAGATCGAGTGGCCGGGTTGGGCGAGAAGTAGATGATGATGCACACAGAGATGGAGGGGGCTCGGATAGGAGAGCAGGATCAATGGAAATAGAGGGAACAGCGGGAGCCGGGTTGATCGCGATCGAACAAGGCTCGGCTTGGGAAGGAGCCCCGGCATGCGACGGTAGATTTGCTTCACCGTCGCGGATGGACTCTGACTTGAGACGATCGCGATAGGCTTTTTGTACTACACGCCTTTTCGCCTTGAACGTCTCTAAAGCTTCCGGATTGCTATGAATAACGTCGATAAGACACATGAAGACAGTGTGCTGTTTGCGTACGCTTCGAGTCTCTCCTTCTTCCGCTCATAAGCTCTCTTGTTGGCAGCCGAACGGTCCTAGGAACGAGATAACATGTTGGTGGGATGGCTTCAACCGAGGATAACGACATACCCAGGGCATCGTATGCGAATGGTCGACGACAGAAGTCGAGGTTTAAAAGTCCGACAAGGCCACCGTATTGTGCCACGTACGAGAAAAATAGAGCAATCGGGCACGAGCGCAGCAGTAAGGGAGGAGTGGAGGCGAAAAATCCGCCGAATGTTTGGAAATGCCAACCTCACATTGAATGTTTGTGTTTGGCTTGTAGACCGCTGCCACAACTATGGGATAGCTCGCCGGCCTGAAGAAACCGCGGGCTTCACCCACAGCAGTTTCGCCAGCGGCAGTTGGCATTTCCAAGTCAAACAATCAGTTATCAGATACATATCATACATATCAAAGAGGAGTAATCTGACAACATTTCCTATCTCCGCACCGAGCACGACGATGGTTAGTGGTATTAGGAAGGGAAACGAATAGCGTACACGCCGTGCACAAATCAGATTCTATAAAGGGAATTGAGCATTGACATTCATGTCACCAAGAAGAAACAAAGTAAGCACACTAGCAGAACAACTCGGCGCAAGGAAAAAACCAGGACGGAAGGGATAGAAATCGAGCCTGTTCTAACACACGAGAGGACTGGCAGTCGGACTCGTGTGCACGAACAAGCGGAGCGACCGGAACTAAAAAGCGATGGGAAGAAAACACCACGACAGCGTATCGCAGTAAGATGAGCGAGAACGCACCTATCGCGCCTCTGTGCGCATCAATACCAACAAAACTCCCGAAGCGATGTGACGTAGATGACGAGTGGCGACAACGAAGACGTGAGAACAAGGCAGAGGTACTAACAAGAGAGCGGTGACGTCCACGCCACGCACAGACTATAAAAGCTCAAGGACGACGTTCACATCGCCAACAGAGCAGAATAAGGTAAGAGGAGAGGTGACTGAGGCACTTGCGTGCACATTCGACGATGGTGGGAGATGGAGAGCGTGTGGTGAAACAAACAAGTGTAACGCACCGGGTGTGATCATGTGACCAGCATAGCTTCAGTACGCTGTGATAAGTAGCGTGCTCAGTAGTCGTGGGCGAGGGGTTGTCAGTAGCGTGATAAGTAACTACTGTGAACAACAGTGATCAGTGCTGTTTCAGTAAAATGCGATAAGTAGTGTGCTCAGTAGTCGTGGGTGAGCGGTGTCAGTAGCGTGATCAGTCGGTACTCAAAGAGTCGCTCGTGATAAGTAATGCGTTCAGTAGTCGTGGGTGAACGGTGTCAGTAGCGTGATCAGTCATAAACCTAATTATTGGACAGTGATAAGTAGAGTGATCAGTCGATACCCAAAACATCACTCGTGATAAGTAGTATTCAGTAGGCTTAGGTGAGCGGTGTCAGTAATGTGATCAGTAGTCGTGGGTAAGTAGTGTAAGTAGCGTGATCAGCATTAGTATCACGATGACGATCGACATATTCATCAATACAGATACTACTACAAAGCTAATAAAATATAATTATACATAATTAGAGTGATAATTAAGCGTTCAGACGGGAGAAAGGGGAGAAGGTAACCGGTTCCATTAGATCAGTCACCGACACCTCTCGGTGATGACCTAATCAAGTCAACCGCTCCAAGTGTACTGATCACCACTGATCACATTACCAAAATAGGAAACATAGACGATAGCAGGAGAATCTACAACACCTGTAACACAACAAAGAGCGATACAACCACCAAATAAAACATGAGGAATATGATAATAACACTATAAGCTAAATGCTATTACAAGTATCCTGATCAATTACTATCTGTAATAAATAGAGCGTTCAGTAGTCGTGAGAGGGGCGGTCGATCGCTTTGATGTCCTCACATATCTATGATACAGACACAAATGCCCGTCAAGTCTGTACAAAAGGTCTCTGCCGACAAAGTACGGCCGTTCATGGTACTAGGTCGTTATCAGTAATGTGACTTGTAATTACCGACAACGATAACCAATCAGGCACAACATGTACATCACACGTAGAGATTAAAACTACAGCATGCGGATTAATTACATGAAGGCTACAGATACCAGTCATTCATCATAAACAATCATATAGAGCACAAGCTATCCTAAAAGGAAGACGAAAAACGTACAATTTCTTCGAGAGTAATGCGAGGAATCCTATAACAGCGTCAGTTATGATTAAATGAAGGGTCAGAGGCCGACCTGTTATGAACAAACATATAGACATATGCATGACACACCTCCAACATGTTGCTAGGCAAGGCGTTGCTACCAGGACGGGCGTCCCCCAGCCATTTGGCATAGTGTTGAGAAGAATGAAAAAACTGTGGACTGATTCCTGCTTCATCCATAACGACGTCCCTGAGGGGGGCGGCACAATAAAGCAGCCAGGATAAAGGTTTCAGAATGTCGTCAAACCTGCAAGGGGGATCGTCGTTTTTGGAGCGAAAGGGGTGGTCAAACTGCTGAGATGTCGGAACACAACAGCGATAGCATAGGCCTCTAGCCGTAAACCGGATCTGTGAGCGGAATGAATGATAAGAGGTTCGGAAGGTTTGCCATGCTTCACAAGCAAAGAGTCTATGGGTCGCACTACCGTTGACAGCGTTGTGTAGGATACACGTCCCTTCATACTCTTGAAGAAACCTGAAAAGACTCGCTTCTTTTTCTTCCCTTGTAAGGGAACATGCTCTCGGTAAAGGGTTGTTGGCACCAGACAAAGAAGCATTTTGCATCACAGGACGATCACGGCTCGGTGGATGTCGGGCAGAAATATTCTCATCCCTTTGATGATCTGGTTGTCGAGGAGGCTGTAAAGAGCTTCCCAAAGAAACAGGACCAGTCGTAGCAGCAGTCGTAAACGGCGTAGTCCTGAAACAAGAAGAATGACCAGGCAACAAGGATAGGGAATGTTCGAGGACGGTGGGGGATAAAGCAGGGGAAGCATGGACCCGGGTAACGCCCACACTGCATTCAGAGCTTTCCGGAACCAAAGGAGGTTGACGACTAGGGATGACGATCTCAGATGGGTGATGTTGGAGAGAGACATCCAAAGGGCGGGATGAAAGGGATGTTGGGAGAGGAATTTCCTGTGGATGGTGCATAGGAGGAAAAGGGGCCTAAAAGGAAATGAAAAAGGGATGCGGGATAGGAAACGAGGAATTACAGTGTGGCGACAACAAAAATCGCAAAGCTCGCAGGGACCCAGCATATGACAATTGGACGGGCCGGAATCGAAAAAGGTCGTCACTGATATCCTACGGCATTGAGCTTTGCTTGCAAATTCAAGCATAGCGTTGAAGCCCCCCAAATCGACATCAAAGCTGCGCAAATGAGGAGGAACGCTGGAGTAAATTAAATGCGATACACCAAGTGTACCCTCTTGGCGGGCGAGTCGACCAGACTGCTGGGCATGGAGAGTCATATGCTTCGGAATGCGATAATGCACCACATAGGTAACATGACTGTAGTCGATCCCTTGTGCAAACGCCGATGTAGCACAAAGCCATCTTGACGTCCCAGTTAGCCAAACCTTGAGTGCTTGGGAGCGAGCAGGAGCGTCCATGTGTCCAACATAAAACGGAGCACTGATATGGCCTGCAAGGGTTGTAGCATCCTGGACTGTCTCACAAAAGACAATACCACGATCAAGAGGAGAGAGAAAGACGTGGTGGTTGATGATACGAAGAGTAAAATCCTGTATCGATGATTCTGGTTGACGTGAAACGGTGTATTGAATATTTGAGCGCGAGACGGGCTCTCGGACTACACAGACCGGCTGGCGTTGAGTGTCTATACCCACGGCCTATCTTCATGAGCATAGAATTGTAGTTGTGGGACAACACCAACCTTCCATAAAGCGGGTTCCGCAGACGGACTGATAGTCGCGGACAAGAGGACGATTTGACAGCCGACGTCACCCAAGCAAGTAAATTCGCAGAAGCTGCCACGATAATCTCGAGAAAGAAGGATGTCGTGGGCTTCATCCACGACGATTCCGTTCAAATATCCTGATTTGAAGCAGGATTTGATCCATACACGGAGATCGGGCATTGAGAGGTGTTCAACAGCCACAAAAATTAATTTGGCTCGGAAGATATCGAGGTCTGGAGCGATAGGGGACCAAGCAAAATGTGGTATACCTTTCGAGGATGCGTCGGCAAGAGCTTGTTCCATCAACGATATGTAGGGGATGATTACAAGGCGAAAACCACTGTCTTGGGAAAATGAGGGTGCTTGATAGACGGCCGATTTCCCTCCACCAGTGCGCAAGACGGCGAGAAGGTGGGGATGTCGGCGACAAACAACTTCGACCGCCTGACCTTGTTGTAACGATTTAAAATGAAGACCAGGCCGTTTAAATAAGGACCGGAGGTAGCCAACTCGTGACTCGTGGGTCATGATGGTTTCTTGCGCGGGAGAGGGTGGTGGCAAGCGTAAATGGGCCGACCAAGGAACCTTGTGGGTTAAAGTGGCAGATATAGTGTCTTGGATGAGTGGCAAGTAGCGATCCATAGTTTCATCCTTCGTCGCGTTATCAGTGACATGACGATCAGCAAACGCCTCGAGTGAAGGAAGCAGGCGTTCAAAGCGGCTAAACAGGCGGTCGTTGGGGGTGGATGATTGGGATGGATCTGACTGCACGGAATCTTTGCTAGCAACAGATGGAGATGGAGATGGCCCAACACCCAACCATGAATGGTAGCGGAAAGCGAGCTCCATGGCGCTGGCATATATATTCTCTGTGAGCCCAGGTAAATCCTCGTAAACGAGCCCGTATTGAGAGTTTCCTGTAGCCGTTGAATGACCAAAGGATTCGTCCATAGGGTCATCAGGATTATCAGTACCCTCACGAAGATGAAGTACGGCACGTAGAACGGCTTTTAGGGCCTGGCGGAACGGAGCGAGGGTGAGAGGTATGCAGAGGTATTCTGCAGTGTAGGCGCGAAGAACCGCACTGAAAGAGTTGCTGTCAACGGTCTTTCCATTGGAGACATAAAGGTAGTCCCTGTAAATATGTACGCTGTTTGGGAGTGATAGCCGAGCAAACGCCATCACCACTTGCCGAACAGGCCCAACGAGATAGATGAAAAAACGAGACACGGGGTTTGGGAGGAAATGGACGACATAACTATCCCTCGCAGTGATGCTACGAGTTTTGAGATACTGACAAATGATGGCGCATGAGCCAGAGAGAAAATAGAAGTTTCGAGGCCCATCAAGGGAGTTGACGGATCGCAGTGGGCCAAGTTCCGTACCGCGCGCGACTCCGGGTGTTGAGATGTGGGCTAATACCATCACAAGATCGACAAATTCATGATAGGTGTGAAGATAAGTGCGGAGAGCAGCTGTCAAAAGATAGGTAGCTGTACCAAGACATATTGGAGGAACTCACTATGCCTATGTACGATGGATCCTTGAGCATCACGGAAATGATACACATCGAAAACAGACGGGTTAGAATGGATGTGGTGAAGTACAAGGTCAAGAAAGGAGTGAAAGGAATTGTTAGGCGAATGGACAAAAGAGAAGCCAGCGTCTGTGTTGCGTAAAGGGTCCACAGGCCATTTTAGAGGGTCCTTTGATCCAAGTGTAGAATCAATAACCCGATCGAAAGATTGTCGATCTGCGCCAAGAAGTAGGCGACCGAGGACGGACTCTGCCTTGGAACAAAGCAATTGTACCATTTTAGGGATGAGATTAATCTGCAGCGGAAGTCCCTTGACACTCAAAGTGTCACGAGCTTGATTCCAGTGCATATCTGGGAGCTTTGCAGAGTTGAAAGCATATGCGCTCACAATATGCATAAGCTCACGTAGCGTATTGAAAGGAGTTGGATACCCTTCCTTCAATAAAGGGAGGAGCTCAGTCGAATAGAAGCTATCATAACGTCAACCAGCGAGTTACAAACACAAAAAAGAGCTTACTTCATAAAAATAATCGATGGATCGGCGAGCATACGAGCACGAACTTCTAAAATCGCGATTGTTCGAAAACAATACGTAATAGAGGCGAGATTAGGAGTTATGGAGGAAGGGGGCTGGAAGGTACCATCTTCCCGGAGGTGCCAAAAAGCAATAAAACGGCTGAGAGGACAGAGAGTATTGTCTCTCTGGACATCTGACGTATAAGTGGAAATTAATGAGAAGGACAAAGATTGGACCGCCTCCGAAAGGTCAGCATTCTCGGCCAAGGTGTGGCCAAGAAGCTGGCAACATTCAAGCTGCTGCTGGGAAAGCGTGAAAACCGATAGAGACGAGGACAAAGAACGAAGAATGGCGCATATATAGATGGCCCAGTGATTGGCGCATCGGAATAGATAGTCTTGAGTCTGAGAACGTCCAAATGGTTTATTTTCAAGCTCTGCAGAGTCAAGATTGCTGACAAGAAAAAACAAATGAAGACGAAAGTCGATCAAGATGGTAAACAACGAACCCTTTCGGGGTATGTATATGTCTTCGCGGAAGAACTTCCATACTTTCGACATCATCCCACATGCGTCTAAAATTGATCTTGACGGCCTGAACAATGGGAAAGAATGTATCACCATCCTTAGGGGTAGCAACCCAAGACAAAATGTCTTGGGTAGAATGACCGCTAACAACCTGGAGCCATTTACTTTGGTGAAGAAATCCAGTAGTTTTGCGAGGATCGTCAGAGGGCTGAAGAGGGAGTAGGGAACGATTCTCTTTCGGACGCATGATAGCCAGATATTCCGCCAGAGTTCCATGTGGGCGCACGACAGCCAGAGAAGGATCAACACGGACAATCACCTGGTAACCCCTGAAACCGTAGATGCGATGGACCTTGCAGGGTTCGGATGGGACAGTGACACCGGGATGACATTCTGTGCGATGGCGGACAAGGGACGCTATAGAACCGACGGTGATACCGCAAGACTCAGCGAGGCATGTAAACCCGTCGGTCAACTCGAGACCAATAATCGGAGGAACAATGTGGGATGAAGACAAAGGTGGAGACCCGTTGAGGTGTAGATCTCGGAGAATGGTCATCAGCTCATCCTTTTCAGGACTAGGTAGACCATGATCAGCAACATGGCCATGTATGCAACGGTAGTCGAGAGCTTGAGAGCATTCAAGACATATGACGAGCTTGTAGGTGAGATTGACATGAAGG
The DNA here is from genome assembly GCA_038089975.1 of Boletellus ananiceps. NCBI lineage: Eukaryota > Fungi > Basidiomycota > Agaricomycetes > Boletales > Boletaceae > Boletellus > Boletellus ananiceps. The sequence continues at coordinate 40 of JBBPLV010000775.1, read as the reverse complement.
CTGGAACGAGACAACGTGTGCAAATGCGACGAAATTATCT
>JBBPLV010000774.1:0-14343 GCA_038089975.1 Boletellus ananiceps | reverse complement strand
TGTTCAAGTCCACCGTCCATCGGGCCATCAACAAGAGCGGCAGGGAACGGTATTCCATCGCTCTATTCTTTGGTACAGATCATCACGTGAACATCGAGGTGTGTCGCATTCCTTCTCGAATGGTAAACCGAGTTTTCATGCTCGTATTTGCAGCCCATACCGAGTTGTGTGTCCCAAGAGAGGCCGGCGAAATATGGCTCTGTGATTGCGGGAGATTATGTGAAAAAGCGGCTTACCGAGACTCGGACCTACCACAAATCATAACTTTGGGTGATATAGCGTACGTCGGCGCCTACTACGTAACCATCCCGGGGAGCAGTTTAGTTTGATACGTGCAACGAGCTTTCACTACAAAAAGTGAAACCGAAAATCAGAAGTGCCTGATGACACTAGCGATGCTTGTCATGGATAATGTCTGTCTAGTGTCCTCGTGACTGTAGCACAGCGTTTGGTTAACTGTTAGTTATTATTATTTCCCACTCATTGCTTTCTCCCCGATCGGACGAATAGGGTCATGTGCATACGTTCCAACAAGACAGTACATTGGCAAACATGTTACAGGAGGCCAGGGAAACGAATAAAAATACTGTGAATGTGTGGACAAGAGCCATAGAATGCTAGTGTATCAGCAGGCAAAAGCTTGTGTTCCTTACCCTGCGCATGATTTCAATCGAGTCAGTTTCCTGGCCCACGGTTCAGCTTCCTGAGTGTCACTGATATCTTCTTCGTGGAGCAGGTAACCCTCTTTCTCGGAGAGTTTGAGGTAGTAGCGGTACCGGTCGGGCTTGCATTCTGAGTGATACGCTCGCGCCTCTGTTGTTACCATAGACGCCATCACCGCTGCTGTTTGAGGTTGAGCCATTGCCGTTGCTGCTACCGATCCCGTCACCGCTCGTGCTTGTGCCTCCGTTGTCACCATGGACGCCACAACCGCTGTTGGAGGTCGAGCCAGAGCTTGCACTTGCACCTCTGTTGCCATTGGAAACAAGGGAGGAGTATTGTGACTGGACGGGGTGGAGAGCACGCGAGTGTATACGTTGTGAAGGTGCAGTAAGGGGGAACAGTAACCTGCCTCAACATCACCATACCAGTGGAGGGCGGTTCGAACTGGATACGAATCAACAGAGGGGCCTATACACAAAATATCACTGGCATGGTATGTCGTAGGGCAAAGAAAGGGATGGAATCACAGCGTTGTAGGGCCAAGGCTGTGCTGACATGATCTGACGAAAGTGGTGGTGTCGTGGTTGTATCATGACACCCTGTGTGATGGACATGGGAGGTTGCAGAAGGATAAACATGAACACAGGCCAGGAGATCAATTGAGTGGGAAACGAAAGCATCGCAAAGCTTAGAGGGCATCACATCGATCGCGATTGGGCTTCGGCGAGGGAACATACGCTGGGACATGGTGGCAGACAGTCAGGCCGGTACCATTGGTGCTACAAGTGTGGGGTGGAAGATTGTGAGCGGAGATGGAACACAGTTGGGAAGCACCTAGCTGTTATTACAGTAATCGGTTAGGGCGGGACGAGAAAGAGTAGGGTGGAAGTATATGTACTGTAAATCGCACACATAACTACAGGAAAGAATCGCGTGGGGATATACAACACGTGTGCGATGCCCCAGCCTCCGCTAGTCATCAAGCGCATTCCTTCGTCCAAAATGAGGAAGGAATCGAGCAACTGTGCTCCTCGTTGGATGAGTTCAGGGTAGAAAGCTATACCATGCAGGAGTCGGAGTTTGCGCTGTCTTTCAAGTGCCAGTAACCACCTTTTGGACTACTCGATCTTCGGTCGTCGTGGTTGACTGTCGGACGATACACCATGTCTTTGGTAGAGTTTGCAGCAGGCGTGGACGGCGCATTCACCAGCATCCCAATCATGTGAGTCTTGATTTCGATCACGGGTCAGCTTCCCAGCAACGCCGCACTCGTGGACAGAGACTTGGGCAGGTGTGGTACGCCAGAAGGACGGCTAACTACGGCTCTCGAAATCCGGGATGCGTGCATCCAAGTCGGGTTTTTTTACAGTGCGCACCTACCGTCATTGTGAGCCCATGCTTGGTTACATACGTTTCCCCAGTACGAAACCATGGCCTCCCCCAGTCGAGCATAGACAAGGTACTTAATGGGGCACAGACGTTTTTCAGCCTTCCAATGGAGGCGAAAATGAAGGTACGACGCTCGTCATTCCTTTACTTGTGCACTGGCAGCTGGTGCTGAGTCGGTTCGTCACGGAGCTGTACCACAGAACCGCCAATTTCAAAGGATACAACCCGCCTTTCGATTCAAACGTTGATCTGACTAACAGCGGTAAAGGCGACTTTCACGAAGGCTTTGAACTCGGATGGGAAGAGATTGAAGCAAAAGCGTACGACGAAAAGAGGACTGAACAGGATGGTGCGATGGCAGGCGCAAATCAATGGCCCTCGGAGGACTACCCAGGTTTCCGGGAAGCCATCCTGGAATACTAGTGCGCTCCCTGACCCGAACGCGGCCATTTGTATATTGAATCCCTTCCTTTCAGTCACGCAGCAGTGAGCCTCGGGAGAACTTTGTTCCCGCTTTTTGCTTTGGCCCTCGAGCTTCCCGAGACATACTTCGATGACAAGGTGGGCCTAGTGTTCGTGTCTTATAAGCAAGCTCTCTTAATGGTTCAGACCCTCAATTCTGCCGCAATTATGAGGGCACTGCATTACCCGTTACGGGACGGATATCCCGAAGTTGACGACAATACCATTGGTATAGGGGCACACAGCGAGTGCGTGTTATGCCTCACTTCTTTCCCACTTGTATTCAAATTTCTTCCATAGCTTCGAGGTCAGTGCTGCATGGAGTACTAGATTTCTTTCCGTCGAGAATATTAACTCAATGGATGCATTTGCAGTGTTTCACTATTCTCTGGCAGCAACCTGAAATCCAGGCGCTCCAACTCGTGAATACGGAAAAACGGTGGATCGATGCACCTCCTATCAAAGATACGTTGGTTATCAAGTGGGGTGTTCCTTTCTGGTTTCGTCTGCATGTTTATTCTATCTGTCCTAGCATTGGTGACCAGCTTGCAATGTGGTCAAGTGAGTGCCGTGCTTGCAGCCTGCTGGGAAGCAGTGGATATTGAGGTTCGTGGTGTGACAGATGATGTGTTCAAGTCTACCGTCCATCGGGCCATCAACAAGAGCGGCAGGGAGCGGTATTCCATTGCTCTGTTTTTTGGTACAGACTACAATGTGAACATCGAGGTGCGTCGCGTTTCTACCCAAACACAAAGGGGGTTATCCTGTTCGTCTTTTCAGCCCATACCGAGTTGTGTGTCCCCTGAGAGGCCAGCAAAATATGGCCCTGTGATTGCCGGAGATTATGTGCAGAAGCGGCTTGCCGAGACGTACCACACACTATAGCTTCAGGACAGGACATCGTGTGCGCTAGCGCCTGCTACGTGACCTTCCCCGTGAGTGGTCCAAATGCAGCGAGCCTGGAGGGCAACCCGTTGAATGTAAATTCTGGATCTTGTATACTATATTCAAATGAGCGATGGTTTTTCGTCTCATTTAGATCTGCTAAAATGAATAAATGAGGAGGGACCGTCCTCGAGCAGCGAAAAGAACGGGTGCTGACATAAGGCAGCCAAGGAACATCAGAGCCCGCCCACGCTGAAAATAGCGTGGACATGTTGGGCGCAGCCTTGTCCAGTGTGAGAGCCCGTCGGTTTCGAACGACCTATCTATCCCATCAAGCATACTATATTCAGCAGACCTTCTCGCTTCGCTGACTGTCCAACGACCCACCATGTCTTTGGCAGAGTCCGCGGCGGGCGTGGACGGTGCATTCACCAGCATCCCGATCATGTGAGTATCCTTGACTGTGATCAAGGGTCCGTCAGGCTGCCAGCAAACGCCACTCTCTGGACAGAGACCTGAGCAAGTGCAGTACGTCAGAGGGACGGCTGGCTACCGCTCTCGAAATCCGAGATGCGTGCATCCGAGTCGGGTTCTTCTATAGTGCGCGCCTATCGTGATCGTGGGCCCGTAGGTTGTCTCATCGTACGTTTCCCCAGTACGAAACCACGGCATTCCCCAGTCGAGTCTAGACAGGGTATTTAACGCAGCGCAGACGTTTTTCAGCCTTCCGATGGCAGTGAAAATGAAGGTATGATTATTCAGCTGGCAGCTCAGCTAGTGTTCAGTTGGTTCGTCACGGAGCTGTACCACAGAACCACCAATTTCAAGGGATACACCCCACCTTTCGATTCAAACATTGATCCGACTAACAACGATAAAGGCGACTTTTTCGAAAGTTTCGTACTCGGATGGGAAGAGATCGAAGCAAAAGCGTACGACGAAAAGAGGTCTGAACAGGATGGTACGATGACAGGCGCAAATCAATGGCCCTCGGAGGACTACCCGGGTTTCCGGGAAGCCGCCCTGGAATACTAGTGCGTTCCCTGAACCGAGCACGTCCATTTGTATATTGAATCTCGTCTAGTCACGCAGCAGTGAGCGTTGGGAGAACTTTGTTCCCACTGTTTGCTTTGGCTCTCGAGCTTCCCGAGACATATTTCGACGACAAGGTGGGCCTCATCTTCGCGTCTTGTAAGTAATCTGAAATGTGTTAGACGCTCAATTCTGCCGCAAGCATGAGAACACTGCATTACCCGTTACGGGACAGATATCCTGAAGTCGATGACAATACCCCCGGTGTAGGGGCCCACAGCGAGTGGGTATCATTCCTCACTTCTTTCTCACCTTTACTCATCTCTCCCGTAGCTTCGACGTTAGTGCATGTATGGAGTGCTAGATTTCTGGAGATATTGACTCGAGGGGTGCATTTGCAGTGTTTCACTATTCTCTGGCAGCAACCTGAAATCCAGGCGCTCCAAGTCATGAATACGGAACGACGATGGATCGATGCACCTCCTATCAAGGATACGTTGGTTGTCAAGTAGAGTGTTCCTTTCTGGTTTCGTCTGAATGTTCATTTTATCTATCCTAGCATTGCTGACCAGCTTGCAATGTGGTCAAGTGAGTGCCGTGCTTGCAGCCTGCCGGGGACGTTGAGGTTTGTGGTGTGACAGATGATGTGTTCAAGTCCACTGTCCATCGGGTCATCAACAAGAGCGGCAGGGAACGGTATTCCATTGCTCTATTTTTTGGCACAGACTACCATGTGAACGTCGAGGTGCGTCGCTTTTCTGCCCGGACACAAAGGGGGTTACTATCTCTGTTTTTTCAGCCCATACCGAGTTGTGTGTCTCCTGAGAGGCCAGCAAAATATGGCCCTATAATGGCAGGAGATTATGTGAAAAAGCGGCTTACCGACGCCTATCACAAATCATAGTTTCCGGAATGACCCAGTCATACATACATGCAGTGATTGTTATCGCCTGTACGTAACCGTCAGTGGTCTCAACAACCATGAACACACCGTTGAACGTAAATTCTGAATCCCTTGCGAAGTAAGCAACGAGCTTCCTTTACATTTTGGTCCGCTAAAGTGGATGACTTCCAGCCAACCCTGGAGCATGTACACATCCGCAGTTTGGTCCACTTTATCTTTAAATCTGATCGAGATCGTTGGAGAGACCGGTGCTCGTCCCGCGAGCATCAGAACACCTCTCTCTTGGCACCACTCACCCTGGACAAGGAGGTTTTCATGTTTTTGATCGATCAAGTGATCGAGCGTGCCGCTGCCTGTGAACCATGACGGCGGACTCGGACCATTCGTACGACAAGCGCTCCAACGATCGTGAACGTGAAGACGTAATCCTCCCGTTGCTGCGCAGTGCTCCTGCTCGCCTCTGTGGTTGACTGACCCACTTTATTGGTGCCGGCCGGGGGGGAGGCAATTCGATACCGTAATATTGCGGTCCGACCGATCCGTGTGCGCCCATGTCGCGTCGGAGGTTTGATTGGATCTACTTCGTTGGCGTCGGAGCCGCATTGATTAAACGGCCCCTGCATCGATCGACAGCGTACCGCTGGCTGCGCCCGAGGCCACCGTCCGAACAAGCGACAAGGACACACCAACGTGTCCGAGTGCCCGTCGCGCGAGCATGCATTATGTATTCATGCGCACCGCCGCCAACCAGCTCGACCCAGACGCGACCGCTTGGTCGCAACAGGGGCGTGCGACGTCTTGCGTGCGCAGGGGGTGTCGTCGCGCGCCAATGCGTGCCTCGGTGCCTCTCCGCTCCGAGGCCATCCGTCCATCACCATCAGACGTGGTGGGCTCTCCTCGTTCAATTCCGCGGGGGTCGTATGGAACGATGCCTTGCGGGTCGAGACACGGGGACACGTGTATCTCGTGACGCGGTGATACGGTGATCGCTGGAGGCACTGTTTCCACCTCATGCATCCGATGCGTGACATGGTGGAGCGAGGGGGACTGCCGGATACACGCGGATGCCGCGCGCCGTGTCCAGCGGGTCGACATGGACCGGTCATGGCCTAGCCTCTGAACCCTCAGGACATGATCCTTCCGGTCTGGTCCCTGCAAGTGAATGGGAAACAAAGTGGTGATCGAGCAACCGTGGTGGCGTCACGGCCCGGGTCAGCGCTCGTTCCTAATTGGTTAGCAAATACTAGCATTTACACTTTACAGTCCAGATAATAAATTAGAATAAAGAGTGCGAGGAGCAAGTTTCCGTGTGATGCAAGAAGAAAAAAAGACGACGAAATGAAAACAAGGCTATGGTAGCAAGGGAACTGAACCGTCCAGCACGAACCGAGACGCACACACGAGTACGAAAACGACGGCACCACACGCAAACAGACCGCGGTACCTGTATCTCGCCACGGGCCCCCCGTCCACGCACTCCTTGCCCGTCTTTTCGCGCTCCCACAGTGCACGTTCCTCCACTAGCCGGGCCTCTGCTCGCCCCCGCTCGACCTCTGCTCGTTCGCGTGCCCTGCACGCTTCCCCGAGCAGCCGCGCTCGCAGCTCCACCTCCGTCTGCTGCGTCGAGAACGCATGCTTAAACTGTCGGTTCTCGTCCTCCAACCGGGCGTTCTCCGTTGCGATGCTCGTCACCAGCCGCTCGAGGTCGTGTCGGATACGCTCAATGTTCTCCAGCGAGTCCTTGGCCTCTGCCTGCAGTCCCGCCCCCTTTGTCTCCCCACCCCCGACTGCCGCACACGCCGTCGCGGCATCGATCTCTCGGCACAGCACGCCAAACGTTTTCGTGTGCTGTTCGACTTGGTCTGTCAACGCGCGCACGTCGGATGTGGTGCGTGTGATCGTGCGAGCGGAAACGGGCGCGGAGACGGGAGGTGTCGTGGGATGCGTTTGCCGGTCGAGCAATTGGCGAAGGATCGCGTGTGCCGACGCCTGCGAGCCGTCGTGGCGGAGCATCCGCGCGCCCTTGTCGATCGCGTTCGCAAAACACTCGACTGTGGAGAGCGCCCCGTGCGTGCGCACGTCGTCGCTGTCGTCCGCGTGCGCCTTGACTGGCGGACCGGCGTGCGTGCCGGTCACGATGACGACGTCCCGGAGGGTGGTGTCTCCGCAAAACTTGCAAAACGTGCGAAAGCCGCGTTGGGACGGCCCGCCGCCCACACGGTCGCCGTCGTCCGCGGCGGCGACGCGGTGCATGTAGAGGACGCCTGCGAGTTTGACGCCTTGGCTGTACCTGTCCACGAAACGTGTGGGTGTGTGAACGCGGTGAGGGATGCGCGCGATGTGTGCTTACAGTCGGGAAAAATACTCGCTGATCGACTTGAGCACGCCCAGGACGCTCGAGGCGGCGGCGTCGTCAAAGCCGGGGGTGTCGATCAACGTGACCGACCGGCCGTCGAGCGAAAACGTGGACGACGCCAGCTCGGTCGTGGGGTTCGAGTGTGTGTTTGCCGATCCGCTCGCGAGATGGATGAACTGGCCGCACAGGTCGAGGGTTAGCATGTCGCACTCCACCGTCCGGGTGACGCACTGTCGACTTGCCGCTTCCAGGGACGCCTATGACGCTGGAGGGGGTATCGTGTGAGGCGCAGAAGGTGGGAAAGGAGGGCAAAGGACGTACGCGATCGCGACGGTGGGACGAGTGTGCTGGGACAAGGCCATACAGCAACGCTGTTCGGCTTAGTCAGGAGAGCTGGAAGGGTTCGAGGATGGGTTTCGTGGGGAGGACACAGGTCCTCCTTTTATCGCCGTGACTGGGAGCCAGGTGGTGCTGTGTCCCCAAAAGCGTCTCCCCGGGACATAGGAGCGACACGCCACGTCCGTGCCGTTCCAGAGATCGAAATGAAGCCAGTCCACCATCGCCTCAGGCAGCCCCAGGACCTCCGATGGAGTCCACTGCGCCAGAATACGTTCGGCGTATTCGTTACATAACACGCTACCAACACAGCCCCAAGACTCATCTACGTTTCCCCCCTCCGCCGGCGAAGCAGCTCCTCCAGCCTCTGCAGCTCCTCCTCGTACTCGCTCGACAGCTTCGCCACCTTGTCCCGCGCCTCCTGCAGCTCCGTCCTCGCAGCCTCCACCTCCTCTTCCAGCTCCTCGCGGGTCTCCTCGTCCCCGCTCTGCTCCGCCTCGGCCATCTCCGCCATCAGCGTGTCCAACTTGCGCTGGCGCTGCGCCACCAACTCCGTCATCACCTCGCGAATCTGCTTGTACACGGACGTCTGCATCACATCCACACCCCCATTCGCGAGCTCCCGCTGGATGCGAAGCGTGACGAGCGGCCGGTCGAGCAGCTTCCGCACGATCCCCATCGCAGACGCGCGCGTGTTGTCGTGCCGCATCACCTCTGCGCCCTTGTCGAGCACGGGCTTGAAGAAGATGTCCTTTGTCTTGAGCTCCTCCTCCCGGGCCAATCCGACTTCCTGGCTGACCGCGTCCCACATGCCGGTGACGAGGAGCACGTTCGGAAACGTCTCCTCGCCACACAGCTCTTGAAACATTCTAAAACTCTGTCTCGCCGAACCGGACACCTTGACGTCCGATATGCGTTGCATGTAAATGACCCCCGTGAGGCGTATGCCTGCCCTGTAGCTGTGGCAGGCGCACGCATCAGCGTTGCCTCGTCAGAGCCACCGAGGACTTGCCTCGTCACGAGAGACGCAGCGATGATCTTCCATATGTCGCCGTCCGCCAAGGTGGTGTCCCCGAAACCGGGCGTATCCATCAAGACGACCTGTTTCCCGTCGACGTCAAAGGGATCGGACACTTGTACCTCCGAGGTACAACTTTCCAATCCCTCGCCCACGCCAAGCGAAGATCCAGATACCAAGTTGATGAACTAGGACGTCTGTCAGCGTGTTCTGCCGGGTAGGTCAATGGGCGGGGCGGACCGTCGACTTTCCACTCCCGGTGGGACCCATGATGCTGGTGTGACCATGAGGACCGCGACGGGACGAGGGCAAAGGACATACGCGATGTGGATGGCCCTGGAACCCGTCTCCTGAGTGACGGACAAGGACATTGCGCCCGCTGCCGGTGCCGCCTCCTCGTCCATCAACTTCACTCCCTGTTTTCGCATGCCTCCGAGACAGCTACATTGACAGAGTGCTGAAAAAATTTGGTCCATGGTTATTCGGTAGCAGTGTTGGATGTGGACAACCGTCGACGTTAAATGAGCGTCCGAGAACCCGCCACCAAGGGAGCGTGTCAACAGCGCCGTAACGCATGCTATTGTCGTGTGGAAGACCTGACGACTCGGGCGTGGGTGCAATGCCTCGAGACCGGATTGGGAACATGAGCGTCACGGCGTGTCTGCAACCTTCAAGACATTCCCTTGCCGTGGACGTGAGCGGGTTCAGAGCAGGCCGTGTAGGAACTCGCAACGCGACGCACTCGTATTTGTACCCTGTCCAAGTTCCTCGTTCCCCCGCGTCGTCGCAAACGAGCCAGCGCAAGTTGGCCGCACAGCCTCTTCATTTCCGCGATATGACCCCGTAGGCGCCAACAGCGTGCAGCGCCCTGCCACGATCCGCGTCGCCCTGCGCGCATCTGTCGACGTTCGCCATCTGTCTCACCACTGCGAGAGGACATACCGCACAGTGGCGCCAAACGAGACGCCAGCCGTCTCTTGTGCACGACACCCTGGTGCGATCTCGTCAACACGACGCTGGAACTCACCAGAACGCCGATCAAAAGACAGCAGGTAGGGCGCTCCAGCACACCAGCCAGCAGGGCGTAGAATGCACCCCACCCGCGCGGAACGCACAGTGGTGGGTGCCCACGAACGCGACGGGACGCGCCGACGCGCTCGCGCGCGACGCATTCCCCAAGAGGTGGGCCGTACCGCGCGATCGTTGGCGTTCCAAGTCGCTGGACTCGGACAGGTATCCGTCGCCAGTATACTGTGCGCTCGGGCCACGGGCGCAGCATCCTCGTGGGGGGGCCCCAAAGACATCCCCAATCATGGAGCCAGGCGGACACAACACCTCACACACGCCTAGACCCCCACGCCGCGCGTGCTTCACAGCCGTGCACGGCCACGCCAGCAAACGAGGACTGAAGGATACAAAAACGACAGGGTTCTGCCCCACACCCCATTCGACGTCCCTGCAGAGGGGGGATTCGGCTACATCGCCGTCGACGACTCGGATTTCGGACCCGTCCCGACTGTCCATCTCTAACACTGTCGTCACTGATGGCCGGGAGACAAGACAAGATGAGGGTGGTGTAAGCTTGTTTTTTGCCCTTTAAAACAGGTGCCTTTTGTCTCAAGTTCCCCTGTCCAGTATCATGGGAGCAACCGGGAGCGGAAAATCGACCGTACGTGTGATGTCGTCCTCAAAAGCATGTTCGGGGATAGAACCCCTCTTACCTTTTTGAAAAATGACTGTTCAGTTCATCAATACTGCCAGTGGGTCCAAGTTGGCCGTCAGTAACTCGCTCGAGAGCTGCACCATCGACGTGGAAACCGCCACGTTCTTCCTCGACGGGCACACGGTCATGTTGATCGACACGCCCGGGTTCGACGACACCAGCCGGAGCGACACCAAAATTCTCGAGTCGGTCACAGATTTCCTCGCCGACTCGTGAGTACACGCATACATCGCCCTGGCCCTCCCACTGACCCATTCGGCGGCACATGTCCCTCTCTCTGTGTGGATTGCACTCAGGTACAGCCAAGGCGACAAGCTCACAGGCGTAATCTACGTGCATCGCATTAGCGACAACAAGATGGGCGGTCCATCGAAGAGAAACTTTCGCATGCTCTGCGACCTCTGCGGAGACAACAACCTCCGGAACGTTCTCCTCGTGACCAATATGTGGTCCATGGTGGACCCCGACGTAGGCGAGGCGCGAGAGCGCGAGCTGGCGAGCAACAACAAATTTTTCAAGCCCGCAATCGAAAAAGGGGCTCGTATACTTCGCCACGATGGTTCGCAGGTGCGCGCCCACGAGATTCTTCGCCACTTGGTCGGTCTACAGCCCTCGACGCTCCTCATCCAAGACGAGATGGTGAACCAGGAAAAAGATCTCGCGCACACCACCGCCGGGGCGGAGCTTATGCGTGACTTGAGGGAAGGCAAGGAACGTTACGCGAAAGCACTGGAGACATTGTGCGTAGGGATAGAGGCTGCAACGCGCACAAACGACGAAGAGACCAAAGAAATATTGCAGGAGGAGATCGACGAAGCGCAAGAAGCGATGAAGCGGGTTCAGGAAGAACTAGAGCAGATGGTGACAGTGCTTGCAACAACAAATTCGCGGCTCGAGACCGAAAATAGGCGGTATAAAAATGGGTTCAAAAAGCAGAAAGCGGATGCCGAAGAGAGCGCAAAGTTGTACGAAAGAGAACGCAAGGCTCGTGAAGTCGCAGAAGCAAGAGAAAGGCAGACTAGAGCACAGCTAGCTGCCGTAATCGAGTCACAAGAACGCGAAAAGAGGGAACAAGAGAATAAGAAACAGGAAAGAGAGAAGCAAGAGCGCGAGAAGGAACAGCGCGAGAGGCAGGAACGTGAGAGGCCGGAACGCGAGAGACAAGAGCGCGAGAGGTTGGAACGTGAAAGAGTGGAGCGCGAAAGGCAAGAACGTGAGAGGGCGGAGCGCGAGAGGCAAGAGCGCGAGAGGCAGGAACGAGAGAGAGCAGAACGGAAGAGGCAAGAACGAGAGAAGCGAGAAAGGGAAGAACGAGAGAAGCGAGAAAAGGAGAAGAGCAGCTGCCTCATACAATAGAGTGCATCCCTAGTCTCGTGTGCGTTGCATATCATGATTCACGACGGTTTTTGCGTTTCTCTGTTGATCATTCATTGGTTCCAAGTTGTCATTCCATAGCCCGACTGAGAAAGATCAGATACGAGAAAGACGATTAGTCTCTTCAGCCGACCTTGGTACCGTGGAGACCCGCGATACTGAAAGCAGCTCCTTTCAGTCTTGTCGCATCGCTCCCAGGCCTCGCAGTCGCCCTCCACGTCTCATTAACCTCTAACTTAGTAAGATCCATTAGAATGGAACATCGAAGAGCCCCCAGACCTCATCAACATTGACTACCATTAGTGAAACGGTCAGCCGATACTCGATGGTAGCCGATGGTCAGGACCAGTCAAGACCATTGGCTGGTCGTAAGATGACCTGTATGAGAAATGGTGAGTGGCAGGCGCGCTCGTTTGACATTGTACAACACGTTCGCCTTTAGGCCATGAACCTGTGCGGCCGTCGCGGCTAAAGGTCTACTTTTCCCGTGGTACGAACGTCACGAGGTCCAGAAATGGGATGCTACAGATCCTGAGCGCTGAACATGCATACCTCTTCTGCCAGCCCGATATCCAACTCCAGAGGTGCACACGTCACACCCACGGCCACCCGTCTCTCCACAGTCGTACATGCTCATAGCAGCGGTGCTGCGGCGATGGCATGGGACTCGACGGGTCACGCAAGGCGCAGCAGAGGCGTGCCCTGAAGATGTCCGGAATGAATGTCGGCTTGAATTACCGACAGACACGGCTACTCGTCTTTGTGGCCTGTTGTGTGTTATATATTCCTTTCTGCCCCTGGTGAACGCCAGGAGAAGCGAAGCAACCACCGCATCGACGTCTTGCCGGACGAGTGGTTGGTGTCTCCCAATATGTGTTGTCGTCGGCACACCTGCCGCTGGGTCGTTCTGCATGTGCTTCCAGCTTTCGTCGAAAGGATCGCCACGAGTACGCTGGGCGCATCCGAGTTAGATGGGTGGCATCCACCCATTAATGTGGCCCTGATAGCCCGGAATTCGCCCAAGTGAACGCGTATTTCAAGTACGGAACTGTCCATGGAAAAAAGAAGGGGAAGGAGAACGGCCACACGACACACGACGCTCTGGAATGAGGGAAAGCAACTCTGGTAGGGACAGCAACTTGCACTCATTCGTACTCCGAACTGGCGCGCGTTGTGGGCCCGTGACTGCCCACGTGACTGAAGCTCTACTCTCTGACGCAATCGCAGCACTAAATCAGTATACAGTACAAACTGAGTGGAGATCGACTTATTTATCTCTCCTGAACAACAGGTAGATCTACGAACCGATGTCAAGCCAAATGAACTCTTGTTGTGGTGCTATGGTGCTACGAGATCCATCGGGGGAAGACAAGTCACTGTCCGAGTCCGACGGACCACAAGCGGTGGTAACCAGTGGTATCCAGCACAACGAACACAACCACATACTTGTTGACGTCCTGATCGCGTGTCAAACTAGTTGTTGTCGATTCCCTCTTCCTCCTCTGCAAGCAGCCTCTCGACTTCCAGTGCAGCCATGCAGCCACTGCCTGCGCTCGTGATCGCCTGTCTGTATCGCTTATCTTGAACGTCGCCCGCTGCAAAGACGCCCTTGATGCTCGTCTGCGTCGTTCCAGGAACGGTAACGATGTAGCCGTCTTCGTCCGTGTGCAGTTGACTGCGAACCAACGTAGTAGCAGGATCATGCCCGACTGCGTAAAAGAGACCGTTGACGGCAAGGTCCTTTTCTTCGCCCGTAACCACGTTCTTGATCCGGAGACTCCTGAGAAGGTCACCGTCTCCCTGGCACTCCGTAGCAACCGTGTTCCAAAGGATGGTCTGGACCCGACGTGACATGTTAGTCCACGCCACGAGCGACAATAGCGCGGGTCGTAAAGTACTCCAATAAATGCACGCACGATTTTGGGATGGTTCAACAAACGTTTAGCCATGATCTTGGATGCGCGGAGTTCCCCTCTACGCACGAGAACGTAGACGTGAGAGCCATACTTTGTCAGGTCTAGTCATCATGCGTCACAATCAACCCAGAACGTGACGTGTCTCGCTTACAGGTGGCTTCTTCGGCCGCAGAGTCACCACCACCTATCACCGCGAGTGGCTTGTTCCTGTCAAGCACATGGTCATCCACCTGGGCCATCCACCCGACCGCGATAGAAATCTTGCCTAAAGATCGGGACAGCACC
>JBBPLV010000773.1:0-14352 GCA_038089975.1 Boletellus ananiceps | reverse complement strand
ACTCCCACATTATACCCCGTGCGCCCGTCAGGATATCTTGCAGCGACCGAGTCTTCTGGATGTTGCATCTCATTATTTAGCGCTTAGCCTTCAGTCTTTGCTTGGGTACTATTTTGGTACCTTTTTTCTTCGTTCTTCCACCTCGGAGAGCCTTGTTCATGCATTGGACATTAAGTGAGACAGACTCATTTCCCCCAAACTGGCTGTGGTCACATGGAGCCGAGTGCATTTGATCAGGCAAGGGATAGGCGATAAGTCGAGTTCCCATGTTTTGCTTTGCGCGTGCTCCGGGTTGTTGAAGGGACTTGGGAATGACATCAAAGGATTCTGTGTTTACCCAGGACAGGACACCAACTGACGCGACGACCCCCCGCCTGCCCGCTAGCATCCAAAGTGCTATCGACCAATCAGAAACAATGATCATCGTTGGTATGTCTCATCCCATAGGCGCTCGCGTCGGTGAGTGGTCTATCGTTTGTGACTCTCGATGCGAGAAAGATGTGGACGCATTGATTCACCGCGAATGCGTTGCCGAGATTCCCTAGTCTTGGAAGTTCGAGTCAGAATACCAACGAGCGCAGTCTGATTCTGCCGAGAGCTCTCGTTGGCGACAAATGTGATCCTGCAAGCCAAAAGTGTTCACTATTCGCACGCACCACCCTATGCAAGATCAAGTCCGGAGACCCAACGTTCTGGCGCAGTATCCCTAGGCCATCACCGCTGTTTTGTCGTTCAATCATGAGACAGCTCGTGATCACCGACCTGATACCAGATCCTCCAGACATCAGTGGTTGAAACAGAAGGGTTTTGCGCTTCCGCCGTAGGGCTACACATCAGTCGGCCCTAGCAAGCCTCGACAAGTTACTGCAATTTGACATCTTTTTGCTCAATTTTATTCAATTGAGTTCCGGTAAGCTTCCTGTCTGGACACCTGCGACCAGCTCTCCATTTCGGAGCTGGTGACCGCGGTTAGAAATCGCGCGATTTGATGGATGGTGATGATTCGTGTCCAGTCTGAACACTGTAGAGTTCCTGAGAGTAACTGCGGGAAATTATGGACAGAGGAAGAATACTAGGCATCATAGCGACAGGAACCGCATTTCGCGCCTCCTCTGCGTGGCACGGAGCTGAACACAAAAGCACATGCACTCAGAGAACGTTGTAAGCAGCACTACGGTTGAACATCAGACCTATGTAATTCCCTGTGGACCACTACCGACGTGGCCTCTTCTTGACTGGCGTTTCTACCCCTTCCTCGGTCGGGTCCGAAAGACCCATACTCGACGACGAGCCACTCGCAGCTCGCTTCCTCGCTCCTAGGAGAAAAACATCGGGTGAGGAACTTGGTAGCCACAGTTCCTCGCCTTCCTCTTTATCAGTATCTCCCACGTTAGCACCAATCCCATCCTCGTCCTCGACTACAGGACTAAAAGCCCGACCCTGACTTTGACTCATAGCCTGCCTGTAACTTCTCGGGTCCGTTCTGACCTTGGGTTTCATAGGCGTCGCGGCGACAAGGGTCACCCCATGTGAGTGCTTATGCTCCCTCTTGTGCTCCTCCTTCATCTTGTCTGGCACTTTTCTGCTTGACCTTTCCGATTGACTTGGTTTTGATTGTTGCACCCGAGGTTTAAACCCGCGCGACATGCTGACTTCGCGACTGAGAGCCCGTTTGAGGGACGATGACGTCCCAGAGGCGGCATTACAGCGCCTCGCGGAAGCATCCCGTGCGAGTGAGACAGACAAGGAACGCGAACGAGACCGAGCGTCTGATGCAGTGGTGCCGGATAGAACAGAAGTCGAGCGTTGGACGGGTTTAGGACTTGGCCTACTCGCGGACTTGGAGACGGAGGTAGAGGTGGATGATCGAGCGAGCTTGCGGCTGGGATTTGGACGGGAACGAACAGAGCTCGCAGGTCGAGATGTAGGACTGGATCGGGTGCCAGAGCCCTCTTCGTCTTCTTCAAAGGGCGAATGGGGGAATAGCTTGTGGCGCAAAAGCGCACACACGTCGGGGAGCGTCGACTTGAATCTGCGATGAACAGAGGATCCGTGTCATACCTCGAGATTACGTCCCCGTACGTGTTTACTCACTGGCGCTCCACAATGTTTTCGCAGAATGCTTGCGTCCAATCACGTTTGTCCTTGTCTGACTGTTTATTCTGGTCGTTCATGTTGATGACAAGCTGCCATATAGAGAGCTTGTCCATGAACGATTCTAATCGTTCCTGAGTGGTGGGAGTGACGACCTTTGTTCGTTCTTTCGTTCGTCTCTTTTTCGTCGAAGGGACCGCGTCATTCACAGGTACCTCCACCGGAGGTAGCGGGGCACAAGGTCCGGGCAAGGAAAGCTTGAGGAGGTAAAGGAGGATCTGAATTTGTACCCTGCGTATGTACCAGTCAAGACAAGCCATTCGCGACGAAGAACACAGACGCTCACTCTCGTCTCTCGAGCCTCTCGAGCCACATCTGTCGTGACCTGTCCTCGAGCAGGATCGCATCTTCGTTGCTAGCACTCGTGCTGCCCTCCTCGGTCTCGCCCATTTCGTAACCGAACGCATACCACATCATGGACTCCTCCGTTTCGCCTTCTCCACCGCCCTGTGCGAGGATCTGGGGGAGCTCTGTGTGGTATTTCGCGACAGCAGAACGAATCGAAAGGAGCAATGGATCCAAGAGCGCATGCAATGGGTGGGGAGAGTCGGGGGAGGGTGGTGACGCGTCTTGCACGCGGCGCAAGGATGGGACAAGGAGATTGATGGGCATGATGGACTGGAAGTGGTTAGGAACGCGAGACGGCCAGCCCGAGCGATGATCGTACCTCCGGGAGCCAGAGAAATTGGAGATACGTTCGGGCGACGAACTGGTCGGCCGTTTCGAGGTGAAGATCGGTGAACGGGTAGTCGCGGGCGATCGTCTTCTCCTGCGTCGCCGTCCATTTCGCGCTGGAGCTGGCGAGCAGCGTCAAAGGCACGAGGGACATCGTGGGCGCGTGGGAATATGTCGATTGTCTACACGACGCTACACATTTCATCGTGCTACACCCTTCCCCTGCCCGCCCGCTCAAGACTTTCGTCTTGGAGCATGTAAGCAGGCCTATAGCATGTAGACCGTAATGGCGGTTTCGCGTGGCCGTTGACGGGCTTGCTCTCCGCTAGACACGTAGTAGAGGGATCGTGTGCAATGACACGAAAGGCACCAAGAGTATAGTCACGAAAAGTGTTGGGAGGGTCACCCGATCGTATGCAAGGCTCGGCGATGCACGTACACTCCGGGTTACTAGCAATGACTGTGAGGTCTTCGAAATGTCCATTCTCTACTGTGGGTTTGGGTTGGCTTCGGGCGGGCGCCTCGGCAATACACATGGCGTTTGGTGCGCTGGCAACAATCGCGATGGAAGGGGGGAACATCTCCGATGGCGCGTCATCATGGACACGGAGTGCTGGATTCGGGAACGTGTTAGACGTCGAGCCGAGAGACGTATACCTGTTCTCTTCTCAAAGATGGGTCTCCGTGAATGCAGCTGGCTCACCCTTGGTCATACAACGAGCAGTAAGGCACATCCAATTCCCGGAGGAACGTCCACACATCGGAATAAGACCAGTTGATGATTGGATTGATACGGTCGAATGAGGGCCAGCCGGGATCCGTCTTGTTTTTGAACGTGAGCGTGGCTATAAAGCGTCACTCGGTAGATCATCCAGCGGACAGAGGAAAAACTCACCACCATGAGGGTCAGATTTTCTTGTTCCGACCAGAATAGCCTCGACGTGTTGATGTTTTTCTTTGTAAACATGTAGAGCACGACGCATCCCTTCGCCACCCCTAGCCTTCCCGACGGGCCGCGAGAAACCTGTATGACTGAGGACGCCTTCAATTGGTGTGCGCCCGTTGGGTGTTGTTGTACCCGGGGTCACACTCTCGACCGGCAGGGGAGGATCCGACTCGGGAGAACAAGTGAAAAGATCGAGGTCATATGCTCGGGCCGACTGCCAGATGAAATCTTCTAGTTCTGTAAATGGCGAAGGAACAGGAATGTAAACGGCCAGAGTGGGTTTCGCGCTTGCGGGGTTCCTGCGAGCCAACGCCGCAGCGTAGATGTGAAGGAGGACAGTACCTGGGAGCGGTAAGCAAAGACGAGACAAAAAGACATGCCTAACGCACAGTCCTTGCCGCCATTAAAGCTGATTGATATCTTGTCTGGTCTGAAAACACGGAACGCCATCCGCAGCACGCACGAGATTTAAACAGACCACACGCACGAATACGTATCCAGAGCGTCTTCGAGGACACCCAACGCCTCCTTGACACGTTCGCTGACTGGTTCTCTCGACGCTGCGAGGTTGTACACTTGGGTTGATATCGTCTGTCTGTCCTTGAGTGCCATTGTGAAGCGTCGGCAGTGAAGCAGAAAAGCGGAACGTAGATGCGATTACACCGGAGTGGGAATACCAGCAAATCTTTGCCACAAGTGCGCCATCATTTGCGATCAGATAATGGCCGCCGTCGTGCTTGTCACTGGGGGCACTGGTCTCGTCGGAAAGGCCATCGAACACGTCATCCAGACCGAGCCTGAGGGGTCGCGCTTCGGAAGAAAACAAGGCGAAAAGTGGATCTTTGCCAGCTCTCGCGATGCCGACCTCAGGTATGTCCAGCCCGAACAAGGCAAAGAGCACGCTCATGTCTGTGTCGCTCGCACGAACAGGGACCCCCAACAGACCCTGCAGCTCTTTGAAAAGCATCAACCTACCCATGTCATCCATTTGGCTGCCCTTGGCGAGTCCGCCTTCATCCGCGGATTTCGATCTTTCTGACACTCGCGCAATCAGTCGGGGGTCTATTTGCCAACAGAGAACGCAAGGTCTGTAGCGATATCTGCGTACAGATATTGCTTAGCTTGATCATCCCACTAGATGACGTTCCTTCGAGACAACACGTTGATCAATGATAACATTTTGCACACTGCTCGCATCAAAAAGATACAAAAAGTCATCTCATGCCTTTCAACATGCGTGTTCCCCGATAAAGTAGACTACCCGCTCACGGAAGAGAAAGTCCATCTCGGTCCCCCTCACGACTCCAACTTTGGCTACGCATACGCCAAACGAATGGTCGACGTGCAGAATCAGTTTGCTTATCTTTTCAACCTTATTCTGCTCTTGTTTCTCATTTCTCGCTCTACAGCGCTTACAAAGAGGAATTTGGTTGCAACTTTACCTCTGCCATTCCCACTAATGTTTTTGGACCCCATGACAACTTGCGAGTTGCGCGAACAAAACTATTGTTTCATCGCTGACTATACTTTGAGCAGTGATCTCAAGTATGCTCACGTTATACCCGCTCTCATTCACAAGTGTTACCTCGCAAAACGTGAGAGTCCGGGCAGGCTATTCCCAACGAGACGAACTTAGACCCTTGTAGAGAATGGTACGCCCTTCAAGGTGATGGGCGATGGATCACCACTACGTCAGTTTATCTATTCTCGCGATCTCGCCAAACTCTTCATCTGGCAATTGCGCGAATATGAGAGCGTTGAACCCGTCATTTTTTCCGGTGCGGATCGCTATCATCACCGTCTTTCTCTTCTAAACCAGACTCTTCTTGTAGTGGACGAGAACGACGAAATTAGCATCAGGCAGGTTGCTAACTCGATTGTCGACGCCCTTAAGTACCCCGGAAAGGCCGCCTTTGACAACGAACCCAAAGACAACGGACAAGATCGCAAGCCCGCCTCTAATGCAAAGCTGATCAAGCTGATCGGACCGGACTTCAAGTTTACCCCATTCGACGTCGGTCTGTCGCACTTGTTTTTGTTGAATAGACATGCTTGTTGACGTGCTATTCCAGCCTTGAAGGAGACCGTCGAATGGTTCCTCGCAAACTTCCACAATGTGAGAAAGGGGCAAAGTAGCCATTGAGTGGCAACGTATTATATTGAGAGATTTGGCCAAGAACTCGTGTGGACCAGTCGAAAAGATGATGCCGACAAACAATCGGTTTCACTGTAACTTTTGGCGCCGGCACATTTGAACTGAGGCTGTCATGTCAATGCAAGGATTCAACAAAAATACAGGCAACGAAAGTGTCAGAGCGGATGGTCGTGGCGTAGACAGACTGACAAGTCCACAGGGACCTTTGGTGAGAAAACGTTAACAGTCCGCGCCAGTGCTGGTGCCTTCAACTGATTCACATCCTACACTGGCACGCCTGAGACCGGTATCTAATTTTGATCCTCAACGAGACACCGAGAGGCTTCGAGATCGGTAGTGACCATCTCTTGGACGAGTTGGTCGAAAGTCACTTTGCGTCTCCAGCCAAGCAGACGTTCAGCTTTTGCAGGGTCGCCGAGAAGAAGGCTGTATTGCAGCACTTGTCAACAAATCAGGCAGGACGGGAAGTGAGCGACGTACTCTACTTCAGCGGGACGGAAATACTGAGGGTCAACCTTGACGAGAGCCCTGTTGGTCTTCGGGTCGTAGCCTTCCTCTTCTACGCCCGTGTTACGCCATCTGCATGACATTTGTAGATTAGTAAAGACGGCGAGCCTGACGGAGGGCTGCACGTACCTGATTGCAATACCTACGACAGCAAAAGCTTTCTCGACAAACTCACGCACTGGATGAGTTTCGCCAGTGGCAAGGACAAAGTCCCGAGGCTCGGACTGCTGGAGAATGAGCCACATCCCCTCGACGTAGTCCCTTGCTACAAGCAGGATCGTGCATGTCAGCGATCGACTACTTAGGACATCCGGGACCAGACCCACCGTGACCCCAGTCACGTTGCGCGTCCAGATTACCGAGGTACAAACGGGTTTGCTTGCCTAGGTGAATATCCGCCACAGCCCTGCTGATCTTGCGCGTGACGAATGTCCTGCCACGCCTTGGGCTCTCGTGGTTGAACAAGATACCGTTGCATGCATACATCCCGTATGCCTCACGATAGTTGACCGTGATCCAATACGCATACAACTTGGCAACACCGTATGGGCTCCGCGGGTAGAACGGTGTCGTCTCGCTCTGAGGTGTTTCGACGACTTTGCCATACAGTTCAGACGTAGAGGCTTGGTAGAACCTCACGTGTTTCTCGAGTCCGACGGTACGAACAGCATCGAGTAGACGGAGGGTACCAATGCCATCGACATCGGCCGTGTACTCTGCCATCTCAAACGAAACCTTG
Organism: Boletellus ananiceps; assembly: GCA_038089975.1. Lineage (NCBI taxonomy): Eukaryota > Fungi > Basidiomycota > Agaricomycetes > Boletales > Boletaceae > Boletellus > Boletellus ananiceps. Next base: position 7,176 of record JBBPLV010000773.1, on the reverse strand, counting down.
ACGTGAGACTGAGCACCCAGGTTGTAGATTTCGGTAGGAAGAACTTGAGCAAGGATATATACGAGATTAGTGCTGTCGGAGAGATCACCATAGTGTAATTTCAACTTGTTGGGACCTTGTCAAAGGTTGATAAGGCGGATCGGGGGTTGGAGACAGAAAGTGCTCACGTTCGTGCTGATCCGCATACAGATGTTGCAGACGATTGGTATTGAAACTGGAGGAACGACGGATGATTCCGTGAACCTCGTAACCTTTTTCAAGGAGTAGTTCGGTACTATCACGCGAGGTTAGCGTATCGTGCCCCATTGCGGGTGAAGCAACTCACAGATAAGAACCGTCCTGGCCAGTGACACCTGTGCCGGGCACAATCAATTAGTAAAGCCTCGAAAAGATCATGTAGCATGAGGTTCGCGTGAAGGGAATCAGGAGATCAAGAGTCAATCGATACCACCACCCCGCGTCGCTATCCACACGACCGCACCGATGAAGAATACGTACCACTGATCAGAGCGACTTTTCTTCTCCTGTATTCTTCCGGGGACGGGAGGGTGAGCTTGATCAACGGAGAGGGAGCTGCCATGGTTGGATATTGTGCTTTGGGGTAGTGGAAGCTGAAGAAAGTGGGAGGACGGTCGATCTAAAAAAGGGACGTTTCTAGGGTCAAGGCGATGATCAGCGCGTGTTGTTGCCTCGCGTCGACGGGCGATGCCCTGGAGTAATGCGTTGGCAAGAAGGTGACGCGTTTACGTCGGTGTCGTGAGCTATGCGACGACGCAATCCACGTGTTCGCCGCTACCAAAAAGTGAGCCGTTCTTCCTCTGTATCCAGATACCGCCGATGGGGCTCGAACCCACAACCTTTGCCTTAGGAAGGCAACGCACTACCATTGTGCTACGACGGCTCATGACGATGTCAGGCCCATAATTACCGTAATGGCAATCATTGAAACTGAGGGGATCATCGATCGTCGACAGCAAATCTCGTCGGATTGCTCTTGTCATGAACGTGCTCGTGTATCCAAGCACGCACCCACAAGCAACCTCAGTTCAGCAATCACTTTCTTCCATTCTCGTTCCCCACTACCTCCCTCAAACAATATTGCCAGACGTTCTTGCCGCGCCAGAGAACCCTTGGCGAACAGCGTGCGGCCTTTTAGTGCTACTTGCTACCCCTGATCACCATACGGGAGTACGTCAGTACGCCGAAAATGGCGGGAAAATATTGGCTCTCGGTGTGAACGCCAGCAGATCTCGGGGCCTATTCGGTTTGCACGACGCCCCTCTGACCTTCAGACCAGCGGGCGTTGGTTTGGGGCTTGTCAAGGACACAGCCATCCTTCGCCTTGCCGACAAGAAAGCCTCGCTCTATCTTTCCTTCCCATCTCTGGCTTCCACACCCGTTATCGTGGATTGCAACGAGAGGAGAATTGCGACTGCGCGCATACCATCCGCTTCACTTGATCTTGGGGAAGGAATACGCGTACTCGGACGGTGCGCAGATAGCGAAGCACTTGCGGGGGGACTGAGTGAAAGTGGTGCCGTTGCTCTTTGGTTGTGTGCACCTCCTCTCCCTGATGAGCTACTTATTTCGACCTTGGCTGCCCTCGGCTTACGATTCAACTCCCCAGACTCGGCAGGCGGCCAGCAACCGGGATCAAGACTTCTTCCTCAGTTGCTTCTTGCTCATCCAGAGAAATGGGATGTTCAACGTCGTATTGTGCACACCTTGCTCCCCGATCTGGACCTCGAAACATCATTCTCAACACTTACTATGAATGACCGTGATATCATCAAAGTGGCTGCGATCGAGAACGCATCCTTTCTAGACGAACAGGACATCTTTCGATTCCACTTTGCTCGTACGATTCCTCCTGCGGACCGTTCGTCTGACCACCCCATTCTCAAACTATTGTCGGAAGTGCCCAGGGGAGAAGCCACGGACGTTATCCTCACCACTGAACCACTTACCACCGAACAAGAATCACATTACACACCATTCTTTTCTCCACGCACGTTCTTTGCCGCACTAGATGAATTTCGGCCTGCCAGGGAAACCGACGAATTACTCGTAGGCGATCTACTTCTTTACGGCGAGGTCGTCACCAGCACACAAACGATGCTCGACAGGCGAGTACTCCAACACACTCCAGATGTTGATGCTCATTTCCCTCTCTATAGGAACCCAAAGTTCCTTCACGCGCTCCCTTCACCACTACTCTCTTTAGCGACGAAGCAGGTGGCAGGTCGAGGGAGGGGCAAAAATGCATGGCTATCCCCAGCTGGTGGCATGCTGGTCTCATTGAGATTGACTGTCCCGATCAAGGGCATGGGCTCGAGTACGTCTGATCTGCCTTTTGTCCATTGCCACTGATTTAGAAAACCTTCAGATCCAGATTCCTATTCAATCCGGCCGTCTAATCTGGTCTTTGTCCAGTACCTCTTCGCACTTGCAGTCATCGAAGCGTGCCACGCACTCGATCCAACGAACGCGTGGGCTACGAAAGTGAAGCTAAAGTGGCCGAACGACATATATGGTGAATTTTCTGCTGAAGAGTCAAGGAAAGAGGTTGAATTAAAGAAGCTGGGAGGAATATTGGTGAACACGAGCTTCGGAGGAAACACGGTAGACGTCATCATTGGTATGTATCGCTCATGTGTATCGATGGCTTCGTATGGGTGCTTATGAGGGGGTCAAGGATGCGGCTTAAACATTCTGAATGAACCTCCTATCGGGTCGCTTTCTCAGCTGGAGGCTTTGGAACGTAGCCAGGGAGCGTCCTCGACCCTCACTATCGAACGGGTAACTGCGGCGGTTCTGACTGCGTTTGAGAGAGCGTGGAACTCGTTCCTTGGAGGGGACGAAGGTTTTGGGCCATTTATGGATCGATATACCAAGTCCTGGCTACATTCGTATGTCAATGACTCGCCTTTAAGTGATTGTTCCGACGAATCCGTTTGTAGGGGACAAAGTGTCACCTTGGCTACGACGACCCCTCACACCACTGTTCGGATAGTGGGTATCACACCCGATCACGGGCTTTTGCGCACTGAGCCACTGGGTGGCGGTCAATACATCGATCTCCAACCTGACGGAAACAGTTTCGACATGATGAAAGGGCTGATCAGGACGAAGGCGAATTAGCCTACTTGATGGAAACCGGCCGTGGCCAACGGCGGAAACACTGAGAACGGGCGGGAACGAAAGAACGGGACCACGCTCTGTTGGGGATGTACAGGTACAAGCAACACTAATGCAATGGCTACGATGCGTGACAAGGACCTATATCGTATGTGTGAGATACATGTGACTGATAGGCCTGTGGGCTTACAGTTGATGCTTAAACTGTGTACGCAAGGTTCAATGTCGCCGTTAAAACTCTACTTTCACCGCAGCGGGTTCCCCAGCTTTCTGTGCACTCGTACCCATGGCATACCATTCTTCGTAATACACGCACTCCTGAGGGTTGGTGGGACCCTTAGCCTGGCAGAAGTCAAAGGCCGGACATCTCCCACAAGGTGCTTGTGACCATCCTAGCGCCACTCGCTCTTGCCTGATTGCCCGATATACGAAGGCTCCTCCGGCGGGTATCTCGTTCGAAACCGGGGAGGGTGACTTTTGGCGTTTCAAGCATACCATTGAGGTCGACGCCCTTTTGGAGGATGACATAGATTTCCACTTGGAACGAGGCCGTTCATCCTCGTCCTCTAGCTCTGTTGCTTCTGAACTTTGCGAGAGCGGACTGTCGTGTTTCCTTGACTTTCCCTTCCGCTTCTTTTTTCTGTGGGTGTCCTCTGATTCTTTCAAGTCTGTGTTGGAGTTTGATTCATCGATCTTCCTTGGCTTATCCTTACCTTTCTTCTTCGACCTTGTCTCGTCAATATCACCGTCACTATCATCACCGTTCCGCGACCGTTTTTTCTTCATGTTCGCCGATCGTTCTTCCTCAGAACCACTGTTCTCGGAGTCATCCTCCGTTCGTCGTCGCTTTCGCTTGCTCGATTCCTTACTCTTATTCTTTGAAGAACCCCGCTTCCGCTTCTTGGAGCTCGAGCGTTCTTCATCAGAGTCTCCCGAGCTCGAATCAGACTCGGCATCGGATTCTGCCTTGGGGTCCCACGCGGAGGCCGTGAATACTGGTATCTATACCGCCATGAGTAACAAAAAAAACACAGACGTGCAACAGCGACAATAAAGACCTTTTCAATCTCTCCATCGAGTTCAAGAACGCGTAGAAGCATCTCTACATGTTCAACGCCTAATTCTGTTTCCGTTATCCTGCTTTTGCCCAAAAAGTGCTGTATCTGCTGTGCGGACGGGTACGAGGGAGCGGCACTTATCGCATACAGACGATGGTGGTTATTGGAGGAGCGCCTCCCTGATTGTTTCGGGAACGACTAATATTTGTCGCCTGTGAGTGGCCTGCGAGACTGTGGAAATCAATGCACGCACGCGATCGCGTATATAGTGTAGGCAAGCGGTCGACAATAGCTTGATAAACTCGGTGTCCAGTTCGTTGTCCGTGTACCAAGGACCACCTGTCAGCTCCACGGATGGTTCGAGATGCGCGAGCATATATATTTTCCGCGTTGGATGCTTAGTCGGGGAGTGACTACTGAATCAAATTGACCAGATGAAGAATAAGCGGGACATACGCGTACTGCTTTGATTGACTTTACGAGATGCTTCTGAACAAGAGATTTCAGGCAGCGATCGATCACGGTTTGATGCAGTTCGGTTTTAGCTTTGAGGTGCTTGGTCCAAATGCCTGTCAGGTATGTGAACCTTTGTCCACGTACAACTGAGGGGGGGTATGCCTTCGTTTCCCGAAGCTTGGATATGGCCGAGCACCATGGCTTCTTCGCCGCTCATATCCTTTTTTCTATGGAAAGCAAAGCGTTTATGCCGAGACGCTAAACAAAATGGCTGTGGAGAACGTACACATCCATCTCCTTCTTCATTACAGCACGGAAAGCAGTGACACCACCGGAGCTTGTCATGACTTTGAACATACCCTGAAAACTTGTTATCCTTCTTGGAATGCATGCCATATAGAACCACACACGGCCCCCAGCAAAAAGTTGATCGCAGCAGTACGAGCAGTTCCATCTGGGATGAGTTTCTCGGCATCCTTGATGGATAACGTCTACGTCCGTCGTGAACAACTGCCGATTGTACGAAGAAAATCGGTCTGACTTTCTCAGTCGTTTCCAAGGCTGCCTGATGGAGTTTGAGCTCGTCGGCGTTGAGCTTGCGAGCACTCATTTTGATATCTTGCTACGGAATGAGTGGGTCCTGTCAGCAGATCTGGCTGGAGCAGGATGCACGCACGTGATATCAATCAATATTGGTCGCTCGCGTCCGTCCATTTCGTGTCTTGTTTGCCTTCAACTTTGACCATCAGCACTATCAGCAACATGGACGCAAATGTGAACCAAGCGACAGTGGAAGAGAGCCTTTTGAGTTACTTTCAGAGAAGCGCTGCCATCGTCAGACAGTACGCCGACTTGTAAGTGCCCTTATCTTCGGTCGCACCCACCTTCATTCATGACGGTCGTTGTTCTTCGTCGTCAGAATTGAACAAGAGTACGCCCAACCCATTCTGCGCTGCGCTTCTTTGAAATTCCAGGAAAAACCATTCACGATGGTATCCCCTTCCTTTCTGTAGCCCTGAAAGAGAATGAACGCTTTCGCAGACCTTCTTAGCCATTTTCGCTGGTCTTTCTGTGCTCCCCCTGTTGTCGTTTGCGTGCGTTGATGCATTCGTTAAATACGCAAATCACTTACATCCTTCTCCGCAGGGGTCTGACTGTATTCATCCTCTCATCCATCGCATTCCTCGCGCTCATCTCTGCAGCCGTCACATTTATTGCTGTCGAGGCGGTCCTTGGTATGCAGGCGACTCCCCACATGAACTGACTTTGTTTGACCACATTGAACACAGTGGCTGGCTTACTTTTTACATTATGGTCGCTTTTCGTTGTGGCGAGCCTCACGACTGCGGTTGTCATCTTCGCCTACTGGGCCATGCGTCTCGGAATGCTCGTCTCCCACGAGGGCCCATCCGGTGTCACGGATTGGGCACATGAAACTCGTCAGTACATGTTTCATGGTAAGAGACAAGAGCAGTCTGAAGTGTCGGAAGAATCCGCCGTCCTTGTTGACAAAGATGGCCCAAGCTCCAAGAAGACCAAGGTAGAAGAGGAGGCTCCGTTGAACAACTGATATCTCTCCCACTTTCTTTATCATTTACCGCTCGTTTTCTCCCCCGTACGTGTAGCCCTCATTCAATGGCTTGAAATTCAGCTCTTCTAATGGGCGTTGCATGTGTCACAAGCCTACTGTATCATACACTTGAGCCGCGATTGTACTGAATGTCTCGTGTTCCTTTTGTTCGCGTGGTTGTCCTACTGAGGTTGCCCATGCGTCTAACTGTTGTATGGCTACTTTGCTGCCGGAAAACATTCTGGCAGTAACCGGTCTTTTCTGATGTGGCGGCGCATGACTGTGCAACTCCTAGCCCAAGTTAGCTCCAGCGGCCATTATGCGGCTTACACTGGCGAGTGCCCTCGTTCCCGGCATCTCCGCGTACGCAATCCACCGCGGAGGTCTACTTACCACCAGCACTGAGTCAGAGCCCTCTTCCCTGCCTGATGTCATTTTACGTGAACAAGTTTCGCCGTCATACGAAACAGCTGAACTCGACCCCTACCCCGACAAACCACGGATTAATTTCAACGCAGACGGGTCCTTCAAGTTGACCATCTTCTCCGACATTCATTACGGAGAGAATCCCTGGGACGCGTGGGGACCAGTCCAAGATATCAACACGACCGCGTTGATGGATTCACTGCTGAATATCGAGAAGCCGGATTATGTGTAGGACCTGGGAGTCGTTTCCTGTGCACCCGGCCCTGATGATTGTTTTTTCCAGCGTGATCAACGGAGATCTCATCACTGGAGAAGGTGGGTTGTCCGTTCCAGATGATCCATCAGCATGAAATTTCATGCCAGATACATTTCGCGAAAATTCAACATCGTTGATTGATGAGATTGTACGTCCGTTGAATGCGGCGAAAGTGCCGTTCTCTTCCACTTCCGGGGTCAGTACTCCGTACATCATCTGCCATCGCTTACGTCGACCTTTTTTACCCACAGAATCATGACAGCGACGTCAAC
>JBBPLV010000772.1:1452-14379 GCA_038089975.1 Boletellus ananiceps | reverse complement strand
AACGGCCACACTCGCCAAAAGTGGAGAGTGGGGGGCACGGTACCGCAGAAGGTGGTACCGGTGGTACCGGTCCTTCCGGTGTTGGGAGAGGCAGCGGGAGGAGGGGAAGGAGGGGAAGGGGTGGGAATCGCGGTGGGTAAGTGGTGACGATAGCGATATGTGTCTGGGTTGGTGGAAAGCACCGGCGGGTTGGGGAGTGCCGACGCCGCATTTCTTTTAGGATCTGTGCCTTCCAAGGGACTATGTGAGGTCTCTTTACGCGACATGGCACCGTCTGTGTCCAGGCTTGCTCGCTGCAGCACGTTTCCAGGGCGTCCTTTTTCTTTTCTTCCAAGGCTATCCAAACTCGAGCGGGACAGTGTTTCTCTCGTATCTCTTATCATCGCGCGGGGGACTAGGTCACTCGTTATCACAAGATGATTTTGTATGTACGTGGCCATCCGAGTATACAGCTCTCCGAAAAGACCAACGTCAGTACATGGTAGTCTCTTGTAACTCCCTCTTTCAACAGACTCCACACCCATCTCCGAGATTGACTGGCTACTTTTTGCACATGACTGATTGGTACCGTCGGCACGCGACAACAATGTGGTGACCCACGGGAAAACCTACAAGCCCCGGACCAATACTGAGCGGTGTTGGCCATGAACGTGTTCGAGTGCAGTTTATCGAGTGATGAAATATCAATACGATATGAGTTGGTACTCGGACACAGTCGACGCAGACCAAGTCTCCCCTGACAGAAAGGTCTATAGAGCGCAAACAAATACACACAACTCGGAGACCGTTTTGCTTTGGGTAATGATAATTCAAGAGGCGACGCCAACAAAGTTGAAAGCGTTGTCGAGGGCTCAGAAGTTGCTGTCGGTTCCGATGGAGGTGTTTGGGGTGAAGTGAGACGGGTGAGATACCGATCACACGGTGCTGCAACAGGACATACCTAATGAATGTCATTCCAACGTAGAAAGCAAGTATGGTGCCGGTGAATTGTGCAAAGGATGGTGTTTCCGACACATCGGAGTAATGGTGGCGGCACTAGATGGTGAGGACCAGTATAAATGCCAAGGGCAAATCCCCTCGATGGCATACGACAACTTTCGCCAGAACTGGAGAACAATGACAGAACTGAACTAGCCGGAAGAAGCTACTGCGCATTTGGAGATGGGTTATGAAAAGCAACAGAAGAAGGAGCACCGAGTAGACACCGATGCCCCATGATTTTATTTACTGCAGACACGCAGGGCTCAGCAAGAGTAGCACTTTGCTGGATATATGCAGTTCAAAATCATTATCGTGGACTCACATGGTCACCCATAATTTTATAAAGATAGGGAAAATCGGTTTCAATTTCTAGTTCGCAAGAGCGGTAGATGCTATGTAAGGACAGGTCAAGGGCCATTACGGTCAGCGACGACGTCACAATATACCTACTCTTAACCCGGTACATCAAACATGGTGCGCATAACGTGGTCAGGTTTACGACCAGTGTGTTTGACGAGTCCAATGTAATCGAGTTCGTGCAACGAGCGAATAAAGCGTGCTTGTGCCTCTAACCTCCATTTTTCAAGTTGTTCCTCGCTCTCCTCGGGATCATACTGACCCTCCTCTGTCTGTCGTTGCTTTCCTTTTCGTTGGCCAGGAGTCCGCATGGGTGTTCCGCGGGCAGCTAATTCATTTCTCATGCGTTGCTTTTGAGCTTCCAGGACGACCATGAACGACTCAAACCAGTCGAATACGTTGATCATCTTCCCACCCTCCAGGTAACGATGGAACAAAATACTAGTGTCAGGCAGATCCAAAAGGGCTTCCTCGTCATCGGCGACGTCACTATTTGTCGGGACAATCGTGCCATAGTCACGTGGATGCAACAAACCAGAGAACATCGAAGCACGCAGAGAAGGGTTAAACAACTATGGAGAATTAAACAGATCAGCTTAATACAGAGAATTTTGTCGGCCATACCTCGGAGGGGAAGGGGGTAGAGCCAGTATACCATATATCCCACAAGGGTAGTTCTTCGAGAGTGACAAAGCGATGTCTAAGACGGGCACACGTTAGTTCTGGTTCGTAGGGTGAGGGAAGACCTTGGCCACCCACTGGAAATACGACAGTAAACGTTCGCCGATTGCTTCTGCCGCATCTCGTACTTGCTCTTGTTCACTGTTGTGGCCACCGCGAAATATGTGGGCGGGATTGATCCGCGATATGATTTCCCTCTCCGCGGCCCTCACTTGAGCTGAAACACCGGTAAAGAAAACCTGTAGATCTGACAGGAGCACTTCCAATTGGTCTGCCAGTAACTTCCTGGATGGGACAGGGTGTTAGCTTGAGTAATACACAATGTTGATCGCTTACTTGACTAGAGTACACAGATACCTATAAGAGGTCCCTAGACGACCTCTCAGAGCCATACACATCAACTCAAGAAGGGTTTTATCGCTCTTGTGACCGATTGAAACCATGAACGATTGTATGACAAGAAAAACCCGAAAGGCTACACGTAGCAATTTCGATTCTTTCTGGAAGGTAAGCCGAGCCGTCCGGACCAGCCTAAGCAATTCGTCCACGCTCCCAGCTAACCGGCTAACGGAGTGATCTCGAACCAAGGATGCGCTTTGAACTCGAGCTAGAATAGAATTGAGAAAGGGGGCCGAGTCGGAGGCAGCCAAGTCCCTGGACACGAGCTTTTCCTCGTCGAGAAAAACCGTAAGGGGTTCCTCGAAATGTTTCATATGGGCTAGCTAGCATCATGGTTAAGGAAAAAATCCACCGACTGTTAACAAGGTCTGTCACCTGTAGGATTGACACCAGGCCATCGAGAGATGGTGAGTACCTCCTAAAGAAGTCGACGAAAAATTCGATCGCTCCTGGCCCGAGGACGAGGTCGGGATCAAACTCAACGTCGAAAAACGTCTGACTAAACGCTCAAACTGGACAATGAGTCGATTTGTAGAGTAACTTGCCTTCAGCAATATGTCATGGAGGACGTCCTGACTCGTTGTAAACGAACAACTTCGAACCTGCAGGCGAGACAAGGTCATCCGAGAATAAGTAGCATGGATATACGATGGTGTTGGGGGAGATGTTGTGGAAAGAATGAAAACTAGAGGGAGCCGAGGAATGACAAGGCTATGGACCGTCAGGGTCACTGGCCAAGCCGAAGCGGGATCCCATTACCTGGAAATCTCGAAGAGGTCCTGCATGACGAGGGGGTCAAACTGCTCAAAGTCATGTAAGATAGCAACCAGGCGAGATGTATTACTATCCGACCCTGACAGCACCTAATTAGTGTTGACACTGACGAATATTCAATAAATTCTTACCTCTCGATTCACAAAGTGCGTCGAACCATATGTGGAGCAGATTCATGTCAACGGTAGACAAAGAACTTGCAGGTTTCCGTTTAACAAAGTCTACGAAGGTATCAGAAGGACACCTAGCCCGGAGAAGCTACGCGCACATGCCTAGTTCTTCCTTGGTTTTGTTAACAAAGCCGGTAATGAGTGTTTTCATCGCAGACGTGAGGTTCGGGCAATCTTGGGGAAAGAGATGGGTGACAATATGAGTACGGGTGATATCATCAAAGAGGTCATCCTGCCCCTCCGTTTCGAGACGAGCTGAGATTTCTTCGAAGATGGACGAAGATGCTCCATAGACTATTACCCAGGTTAGCCACCGTGCCCATACTTCCATGGAAAGCTTACCTGTCACCGATATGGTTGGCACTTCCGGGTGTGGCAGACCTGGAAGCGTGTCTGTATAGGCCTTGTTGACTAACTCTGACACCCTGTCAACGATCGGTGCATAGAGGGCGTGGATCAATTCCTATAATAGCTCAGCACATGTGCGTGTATGCCCTCGGGACGTACCTGGACCCGTTGTAGGCATTTTGACCATGCCGTTTTGTATGCAGCAATGCGCAATCGGTACCCATTTGGAAGGTCTCTGTCCGGGAACAGTGTGTAGGACTCAACGTCATCCATGTCTGGTGTCATTGGGAGTGGGTGGAACGCTGCACACGGTATGGCATGAGCCTACCTGACTCCCGGGGTGGAATATAAATGCTTGTCTGTCCGGCTTGGTCAAATACAGGTCCAGGCTCCTCCGTTCTGGTACAGACCTGGTGGGTGTCATTCAGGGCAGCGTTGAGTGCCATTCGAAAGTTGACGGGCGGACGGAGGGCCGTGTGCAATGGGTTCTCGAAATGCGCCTACCCTAAATGGCCCACAATTGAACGCGTCGCGACGCGCGCGCGTCTTTCTCACCATCACCGCGTGCGACGTCCAGATGTCCTCCCCGCCAAGAGTCGACTTCCCGACGTCCGATATCGACGATGTCGACATGGACGGACCCTCCCAGGCCAGCCCTCAGCGACTCTTCTTCCCTGGGAGTGATCCCGCCACCCCGCTAGCCAAGCGCGTGGCCCGCTTCACCCCAGTCGAGACACCAAGAAGTCGCAGGGGTGATATCCATTCCTCCCTCACATCCACTACCCCCCGCCGCGTCACGCGAAGAGCGTACCACAATGACCTGTTGAGCGACAATTTCAATTCGGATGGAACACACCTGTCCATCCCGCCCTCATCCGCGCCGAATCTTTCCGCGCCTGCTGCTCCCACCGATGAGCCCGACGAAATTCGTGCAATATGGGGCACCACCGTCAATCTCGCAGAGACGATGAAGCTCTTCCGCGAATTCCTTCGTGGGTTCAAACCAAAATACCGTGCACTGCATGATCGAGAACAAAATCTACACACAACTACGTTCAATACTCCAGCAGAAGCGGAGGTTGTTTTATACGAGACGCAGCTACGAACTATGCGCCAGACGGGACAGACCAACTTAAATCTGGACATGATCAACTTGCTCGCCTACCCTCCTTGCAAGAAGTTATTTGGACAGCTCCAGAAATATCCTCAGGAAGTGATACCAGCAATGGATCAAGTACTCAAGGATCTTATGTTGGAAGTTGCCGATGAGGACCAGCAGGCTGGCGCAGAGGGCATGCAGGGCGAGCAAGGTGACGAGGAAATCGCCGATATCATGGGCAAGGTATACAAAGTACGACCTCTTGGACTCCGGTCTGTCAATATGCGTGAACTCAATCCAAGCGGTAAACTGGTCTCTTGGCTTTATCTGCGTAGTGATCGTGAAATGGCTTTGTAGATACCGACAAGCTCATCTGCATCAAAGGCCTTGTCATACGTGCTACTCCCGTTATTCCGGACATGAAAGTTGCATTCTTCCGGTGCCTCACCTGCTCCCACACCGTCCAAGTTGAAATTGATCGCGGCAAGATCGAGGAACCTGGTCGTTGCCCTCGTGATGTCTGCGCATCCGTCGGTACTATGTCACTCATACATAATCGCTGCGAATTTGCGGATAGACAAGTTATCAGGCTACAAGAAACTCCGGACGCAGTCCCCGACGGTCAGACGCCCCACACCGTTTCGTTAAGCGTGTACGACGAGCTGGTCGACCTAGCAAAACCTGGTGATCGACTTTCAGTCACTGGCATCTTCAGGAGTGTGCCCGTCAGGGTGAACCCTCGCCAGCGAACAATGAAAAGTCTCTTCAAGACGTACCTTGATGTCGTGCACATTCAAGTTGAAGATACCATTGGAGGCGCGCAGACACGAAAAGTCCGTGGAGTGGAACTCGAGGCCAAGCTCATCGAGCTCAGCAGAAGACATGATTTGTACGAGCTTCTCGCACGGTCACTTGCACCGTCTATCTGGGAGATGGATGACGTCAAAAAAGGTATACTGCTTCAGTTGTTTGGTGGAACGAACAAGAGTATTGCAAGGGGCGGTGGCGGTGGCGGTCCACGGTATCGTGGTGACATCAACGTTTTGCTTGTTGGGGATCCTGGTACTAGCAAGTCCCAAATCCTACAGGTAAGCTTCCGATGCTATGCTCTCCATCCAGGGAGTTGAACTCATTTTAAGTATGTGCACAAAATTGCTCCTCGAGGAGTGTATACGTCTGGAAAAGGTTCATCAGCGGTTGGCCTTACTGCCTATGTTACTCGAGATCCGGACTCAAAACAGCTTGTTCTGGAAAGGTGGGTCAATACCAGTGCACCTCCTTTCCTCGTGACTAATGGCATGCTCAGTGGCGCCCTTGTTTTGAGCGATGGCGGAGTGTGTTGTATTGATGAATTTGATAAAATGTCGGACGGGACTCGTAGTGTCCTGCATGAGGTCATGGTCAGTCTGCGAATCGGAGGTCGGCGACTACAACTCAACTCACGGGACATAACCAGGAGCAGCAGACTGTATCGATAGCAAAAGCAGGCATCATTACCACCTTGAATGCTCGAACCTCTATCCTCGCTGCAGCTAACCCAGTTGAGTCAAAGTACAATGTCGACCTACCCATCACTCGAAATATTGATCTCCCCCCAACTCTCATATCGCGATTTGACCTCCTGTATTTGGTCTTGGACCGCGTTGACGAGACGCTAGATCGGCAGCTGGCACAACACCTCGTTGGACTATATCTTGAAGATGCTCCGAACAGTGGCAGACAGGACACCTTGGTTGGTTCCAATTCGAGCTCGGAGTGCATGTGTCAACTTACGGCGCGACTCAGCCCCTCGAAGAGCTCTCGGCATACATCGAGTACGCTCGGACACATATTCAGCCTGTCCTGAGCTCAGAGGCAAGCAACGAACTTGTTGCGTCCTACGTTTCCCTCCGTGCTATCGGAGCCAACGAACCCCGTGCAGCTGAGAAGCGCATCACCGCGACCACTCGACAGCTAGAAAGCATGATTCGTTTGTCTGAAGCACACGCTCGCATGCGTTTCGCTGCGCATGTCGAGCTCCAGGACGTCCGAGAAGCATGTCGGCTTATGCGCGAGGCAATTCGGACGAGTGCGATGGACCCACGAACAGGCAAGATTGATATGGGCCTGCTCAACACGGGCACTGGGGTCGGACAGCGGAGACTGCGCGATGACATGCGGAAGGAGCTGTTGGCTATGCTGGACAGTGCAGGTGGAGTAAAGAGTCGGGGTATCCGGTGGGGAGACGCGATGAGGCGGTTGGGCGAGCAAAGTAGTATTCGCGTGGACGCGGTCGAGTTTGCAGAAGTTATCAGGGCCCTCGAGAACGAGGGGACAGTTGCGGTCGTCGGGGACCGGGACAGACGGATGATTCGAAAGGTGGAGGGGGGATGAAAAGAATGTAGCGAGTGTCTCACGTCCAGGGCCAACTTTTTATTTGGTAGCCTGTTTTTCTCCTGGTCGGCGATGCTGAATCTCGGCCGTCTGGCGACACGCAGGCTTTTGCAGGCCAAGCGGGTGCCAGCAAGCCATGGCCATATCGGGTCAGTCCCCATCAGCGATAACCTTGCATCAGCGAGCAGCAGAAAAGCCCGCGTACGCCGACACCTCACCACCACCCCAGCAGCAAGACACGCGGGGCCACCCTCCAACGTTTACTTGGACTTCAGGTTCCCCACAGATACCGCGATGGCTTCCCTGACGCCCCCACAGGCACCACCGAGCTGGCAGCATACCGTCGAAGACATTGAGCGCCTGGCCACAGAGGCCCTCGCGAAAAACAAGCAGGTCAGCGATGACATTGTCAAGCTGCCCGACGACAAGCTCGATTTCGACAACGTGAGCGTTCTCTCCTGTTCGCTGACTTCCTCCCTCTCCCCATTTGCCGATCGTCTGACTGCGTATCCATTCGCAGGTGTTTCTCGCACTCGCCAACGCTGAGGCCGAGTTTGACATTGTCCTCGAGCCTCTCGGTTTCTACCAAAATGTCTCGACAAACAAGGCGCTCCGCGATGCCTCCACAAAATCCGAGGAACGTGCACGCAAGTTTGCGAATCAAGAGTCGATGCGCGAGGACCTATACGTGGCCAAGGTCACCGCGGAGGCCAACCTGCGCAGGACAGGTGTATGGGACACATTGAGCGCCGAGCAGAAGCGACTCGTCGAGAAGATGCTCCTCGATGGCAAGCGGGCCGGGTTAGCCCTCGAGAAGAAGGAAGACAAGGAGAAGCTCAGGCGTCTCAAGGATGAGCTCTCGGATGCGTGCTTAAAGTTTACGGTACGTTGTCAGGCTTTGTGCCATGAGTTAGATGTTGGATCTTGCTTGATTTCGCAGCAAAACTTCAACGAAGAGAGTGTAAGGCGTTCACTCCGCTTTCTCCTATGCCCGACCTAACTTCCAGCACAGGGCCGCATCACCTTTACACAGGAGGAACTTGATGGTGTTCCGGCGGACGTGATCTCCGGGTATACCCAGCGCAAAGAAGGCGACAAAGTGTTGTATGAAGTCACGTTCAGGACACCAGACATCTTCCCTATTGTGAGTGTCGTCCGGCCATCGACACGTACAATCAACCTAACGACACGCCCTAGTTTAAATACGCCAACGACCCGAAAACGCGCAGAGCAGCTATCGAGGCCCACGAAGGCAGACTAGCAAACAACGTCGAGTACCTAGATACTGCCCTCCGGTTACGCAAGCAGATTGCTGAGATTCTGCAGTATGATTCCTGGGCGGACTACGTCACGGAAGTGAAGATGGTCAAAAGTGCCGCCAACGCAAAGGAAGTATGTCACACCAACATTCATGTCTCTGCATTCATCACACATCTGCATGTAGTTTTTGGACGAGCTCAAGAGCCATCTTGATCCCCTCGGCATTAAAGAACGCGCTACCCTTCTCGCGCTTAAAAGGGAGGAACATACTAAGCGTGGCCTGCCAATCGACGACAACTTTTACCTTTGGGATTATAGGTACGCCCTTTGAATTTGTTCTTCCGTTTGTTCCCAACCGCACGTGCCAGATACTACGATCGCCTCTATGTGGAGCGCAACCTGAATCTTGACGACTCCCTGGTCAAGGAGTACTTCCCGGTGTCTGTCGTCGTCCCCGCCATTCTCGATATATACCAGAACCTCCTTGGGGTTAGATTCATAGAGATCAAGGGTGAGGCTCGTGATGTATGGCACCCGGGTGGGTCTTTGCAGCAGGCTGAGCTTGCTCATTGGGTTACTGATGTCCTTGCAGAGGTCCAACAGTTTGCCGTATGGGAGAAGGACGCAAAGGATGAATCGGGTTTCGTCGGATATTGTTATCTCGATCTTTTCCCTCGCGGTACGGAATTGTGATACCCCGGTGTCGTCAAACACACTCATTTTTGAAATTTCAGACGGAAAATACTCACATGCTGCTGTGTGGGGCCTCCTCCCAGGCTACGAGCTCCCCGATGGGAAGCGACAGTATCCATTAACAGCCATGGTTGCGAACCTCGCGAAACCAACGCCGGAGCGGCCCGCGCTTTTGCGACACGACGACGTTACGACGTTCTTCCACGAAATGGGACATGTCTTCCACGGTCTACTGAGCCGGACAAGGTACGCGCGGTTCCATGGAACAGCCGTCGCGCGCGACTTCGTGGAAGCACCGTCGCAGATGCTCGAGAACTGGTCAGTTATTATCCTGGCTTTGTGGGGACGTGAACGTCCTGATTGAGTGTGCGTCAGGTGTTGGGAGCCCGAAGTGTTGAAAAAGATGTCGAGCCATTACAAGACGCAGGAGCCACTGTCGGATGACTTGATTGACAAGATCATCAAGAGGTCAGCCCGAATTTCCATCTCACGCGTAATGCTGTTCACCCGCCTCGTAGTCGCTATGTCAACGTTGGACTGTTCTATCTCCGTCAGCTGTTTTTCGCCAGCTTTGATTTATCGGTGCACAACAACAGTTTGGACGTGAATACGGACTACACGAAACTGTGGAATGACCTGAGACAGGAGATCTCACTCGTCAAGGGGGGTAAGTATGAACCAGGACAGGGTACCTTCGGTCACATCGTCGGCGGATACGATGCTGGGTATTACGGGCAAGTTTCTCCCTCGAGTCTATCCGTTCCTTTTTTTCGTCGTTGACCTCCTCGCACGTTGTAGGTACACTTATTCGCTCGTGTTTGCCTCGGACATGTATGCTACCGTGTTCAAAAAGGCTCCATTGGATCCTGAGCTAGGCAAATTATACCGTGACAAGATCCTTCTTGTAGGGGGGAGCCGAGACGATATGGACTCGCTCAAGGTACGTCGGAAAGACGGTCTTGAGAACCGATCCCGTGCGTGTGGCGCTGTTGACTGACAATTGGGATAACTTGCACGACAGGACTTTTTGGGACGCGAACCGAACCCCAAGGCGTTCATCAATGAGATTGAGCAGAGTGGCGCGCAGGCGTCCAGTTTGTGAAAACATGGAAAGGGGATTGAGTGTACGATATAACGTGCAATGATAATAGTGAACCGGTAAAACTTGAGTCCGGGCATACGATGATGGTGAGTAGATCCAGACGGAAGCTTGTCCACAGGCCACGCCTGAGAACGCGAGTACGACAGCGAAGTATCATCATCAGACCCTAACTCTTATTATGAATGGCCTCACCAAAGGAGATCCGAGGCAACCGCAGGCTGCTGATCTTTGCTCGCTTCTCATGTACCGGCAACGAGAAGACCTCGGGTCGATCAAGTCGAATGTGAATGGATGCTTGCATGACGCTATTGAAGCTAGGCGTGCGCAGCGTGGTTCAGGCAACTGTACAATTTCATCGGTCAAAGGATCCGTATCGTGCTTCGGACGTGCTCTTGGTCCAAGTTCCTAACAGGTCAACGTGTCCCATCTTTAGCACCCGAGCAAGGGACATGTGACATCTTGCTTGGTCCATCATACGAATACAACGTATCTCTCCATTTTCCGGCTGCTTTACACACACAGACTGTTATTCCACGTTACAATGGATCCAAACGTATTCCTATTCAGTCTTGCCATAGCCCTTGCCTCCGCAGCGCTCTTGATCTTCTCTTCCACCTTCTGGGCTTCCTCTGGGTGTCAAGTCCCCGCTTGAAACCAATGATGGAGGGCAGAGGGTGATCGAGCTGCACCGCATCAGGTGATGGCGGATGCTCTATCGCGACTTAGTTGATGTAGGCCTCCCGGGGCGCTGGCAAGTACCCGACCTGGATGGCTCGAGCCTCTCAGTGCGACCCTGCAATGCGCGGGACACACTGCATCGGTCACCAGCGGCATTCGGAGTTCGAATGGCGAGAGCCAAGTGGGTTTCGAGCTGTGAAAGCAGGTCCTTCTCTGACCTGACTCTGGTGGTGACGACACCGTTGGCGTACACCAATCCCGCAGTAAGCACGCCCCAGCAGGTCGGCGCTTTTGCTCTAGCTCTCGAGCGCGTACTTTTCCGTTTAGCTCGCATCTCTCGATGAGGGTGCTTCGATGCCAGCGAGCAAGCACAGTGGTTGGACGCGCTAGTCGCAAACACACGACGTGGTACGACAGGCACAAGAATACCGTAAAGGGCGCTCGGAAATCACGAAATCCAGAATCTGCAGCTGATCCGGACCCCCTGCCTCTGTTGCCGCGGGGTCGTTTGCAGACTTTGACAATTCCCTCGCTTCCTCGCCATCTTCCGATCTCGTCACAAGTTCCGAGTTCCTTCTCTGACAGGCCACGTAGGGAATGTTACTGCTTCGGGACCGTGTTTCCGACTCCCGTGATACTCAACTCAAGTAAACCTGGCTCGGTTTCTTGAACACGTTCTCCGTGCGTTAGAGGGGTACTTCGGTGACGCGCCACAACGAGGGGTCATCTATCGTCGCGACAAAGGTATGATCCCAGAGCTTCTTGGGTTTCTAGGACCGGTGGCCGGATCCCATGGAATTTCTTTGGCGGAGCCGACGAGGCAGACGAGCTGCTGCCGCCTTCTTAGTGGGTGTATTGGCATCATGTGAGCAGGCGAGTGTGATGCGGGGCACCCGCGCTGAGGTACTTGCACACCTTGAGGGTGCCTCATAACCAGACGCTGTTAACGTTCGTGCTGCAGGGAAGGCTAGTTCCGACGATATCATTCGCAGACTCACGAGAGTACGTCCAATACCGCCCTTAGACGGAGAGACTAAAGCTGGGTGCGAACGAGCTCAGCTTTGGGTCATCCGTTGCGAATGTTCTTCCCGGTGTCACGTTGACAGAGCGGCAAACTGGTATTTGCTATAGCCTGAGCAGATGAATGGGTGAATATCTGACTGAACATTGTGCCAGGATGCACCGGACAGGTCGCTCACGCCTAGCACGCACTCTTGAATTGCATCCGGTCCGGACCCCCTACTCTCTCTGACTTCACGTCCTGCCTGCACAACGGGAGCCGGTGAAGGCAGAACGAAGTCTGAGAGAGCAGGTGGATGCTTGTCTTCTTGGTGCTGGCAAGGTATTGAGCCGAGGTAGTTTTCCTCACACACGACAGGACTGATCACAGCTGTAGCAGAGTGAAGGATAAACTCAGAGACGCGAGAGTAACCTCTTCCGTGACGGGGTACTGAGGCGCGCCGCCAGTGACCCGGAAGCAGGGTCATTGCGGCAACACGAGTCTGATGGCGAGGACCAGATGAGCAGCAGGGTTATCCGATCTGTATTGCTCATATCGCCATAGTCAGGTTACCAGAGAGTTGGGGACAGATCAGAGAAGAAAATCTACTGATCATTCTTCCATCATCCGACGGGTCTTATATGTGTTGATGGCGGGACGGATCAGATGATTATGGAGTAAAAGACACCATGGAAACTTTGAGGGTCGGACAGCCGAGCACCAAGGCACGATGACAACCCTTATCACGTCCAGACATGACGTTTTCGATGAATAGAAGGTTTAGCCGACGGCGAACGAAAGCAATGACCTCCCAGGTGAAACGCTCATCCATTTTTGCCGTGAGGTGGAATTCCGCGTCGAATGATCTCTGCCAGAACGAAAGTGAGGCCCATTCATTGGTCGTATACAGTGTTCGCTTACTGGCGGAGAGACACAGCAAGCAGATGGATATCAAGATCATCGTCTACCGTGTTCTCGGTCCCATCTCACTTGACAACGCTCAAGGCTAAGC
>JBBPLV010000771.1:0-14398 GCA_038089975.1 Boletellus ananiceps | reverse complement strand
GAGATGATGCTGTGAGAGGGCAATGTGTCTGAAAGTAGTAAATAGGGCATACCAAATGTAGAAACTTAAGAGTTCCTATCCAGTAATGGATACATAGGGAATACCGGATAGGTAGCATCATCTAGATAGGAAGGAAAGGTAGTAGCACTAAAGAGGGAGGAGTGATGCTGCAAACCATAGCCTTCCGATGGAGTTGTAACAGGTTCAGAGTAAGAGCCAAAGGAGGCTCACTGGGTATGGCTGAGAGAGGCCCAAGGAGATAGCTGATAGAGGTCCAAGGGGGTGGCCAATAGAGGCCTGAGGGGTGACCGGTGGAGGTCCAAGGGGTGGCCTATGGAGGCCCAAGGTTCAAAGGTTGCGGCTAATATTTGAGTAAGACTAGCTTGGGGTACAGGGTGTCTATGGCCAGGTTTATATACTCAAAGAGATAGTGCACAGACCAAGCTATGTGAATGTGAAAGGGGAAGGTCATGAGTCACCGGGAATCAGGAGAAGCAAGATAAGAAGGAAGGGAAGCAGGGAAGTGAAGGGAAGAAGTTGTAAAAGGAAGAGAAGACAGTGAGTCATAGATAAGGAAGAATGGAAGAATAGAGAAGCAAGGAGAAAAGAAGAGAAGTGAGATAAGAGGGAGATAAGGAAATGAGTCTTGGTGAGTCATAGATAAGGGATAAAAGATAAGAGAGAAGAGAGAATCAAAGATGTCAAGTGGAAAGTTAGGATAGAGGGTAAGGTGGGTGATGAGGGAAAAGATAGGGGTAGACAGGGAATTGTAACAGACACCATAGCTCCAACATTCTGCAAATGCTGCAGGATCTGATGGACAACCTGGAGATGCTCTCAAATAAAGCATCAAATTCCCAGATTGTCAAGAATCATCTTATAGGTACCATCTGCTGATTGATAGCATGTCTCTGTGGACTTGACAGGTAAGTCATCAACAAAAGGATACATGAAATCAGGAATCTCATCCTGGAGAATAAAAGCCATATTGGCCTGGTAGATCTGCATGGCATTAGTATAACCCATAGGAACAGTAGTGAGACGATGAGGACCCAAAGGACTGCTAAACATAGTCATGTCCTAGGAGTCCAAGTGAAGTGGACACTGGTCATAGCCTGCGAACAGGTCTAGCATGCCATAGATGGCATATCCAGCAAAGGATTTAGCAAATTGCTTGACAAATAGTAGGACAGAAGAGTCATGGATAGTGATGGCATTGAGGGGTTGTAGATCATGAATGAGGCAAAGAGTCTTGCTGTCCTGTTTGATGACACAGAACCAGCAAGAGCAATAAGCAGCTGTGGAGGGCTCATAAACCCCCAAAGTGATCCAATCCTTGATAATTTGAATTGCTTCATTCCACATTGCAGACAGAACCAGAATATTGTATAGGATCCACAGTGTGTGCAGGACTGTCAGAATCTTGACTGGTAGAAAGTATCTTTTGTCAAGTTGGTCTTGCTTGGTAGGAACCCAAGCAAAAGCGTTCTTATGCTTGCAAACAAGCCAACAAACAAGCTTGAGCTTGGCAGGCCACAGCCATTTGGCTAGATTGAGTTCTAAAATGTCAGCATGTGCCTGGGTGAAGCAGACACCCAGAATGAATTTGAGAGAATGAACAGGAAGCAGAACAAGACTAGCAAGCAGCTCCTCAGGCAACCGCCAGATGATATGAAACTTCTCATTGATAGGAGCTACCACTGAATGGACCTTTTTGGCTACCAGCTTGTGGCAAGACAATGATGAACAGGATCAAAATAGTAAACCAACTCAAGAGTGGAAAGAGCTTCTGGGGTAAAAGCAGAACCCATGGACGACAGGTAGGTATAGGCAGGCAAAGGAGGACCAGGAATGAAAGATGTAGGTGAAGCAGACCCATAATACAATGGCTTTGGAGGAGAAGATGCAGAATAAGGGCAGAATAAGAAGGACAAAGTTGTAGGGTACAAAAAGGGATAGCAGGACTGGAATAAACTCGATTGGCGTATTGACTCTCTTCAACCTCTCAGTAGATCATCTATATCTAAAAACCCATCTCGACCACAGATTGATGGTTCTGACAGTGTCTGCTGCTCTGACAGTGAGGACAACCTTCCATCCAAGGCTGGGTTGGAAGCTTGTATACCTTCCCCATATTAGAGTCACATAGTGTGATGTCCTGAGCACCATCCAGATAGTTGTGCATAGCTGTGCTCATGAGGCAGTGGAAAGGATGCCCAAGCAAGAGTTTGAAGTTTACTCTTGCAAGTACTTGTACTTGGAGGCAAACCTTTCCTGCACTGAAGTCAAGTGCTAGGTTCTCCATGACTCCTAGCATCAAGTCTGTGCTAGTGTTAGTAGATGACATCATCAAAACATGATCAAATAGTAAGACCAAATTGCTCCCAAAACCACTTGGGCATGGCAACAATCTCAGAACCAGAATCTAAGACACAGGTGATGGACTTGTCGTACCTAGCCACCTTCACTTGCAAGGCTTGCAAGGGCAGGGTATGATGAGCAACAATCATTCCATCATCACTTCTAAGTATCTTGTGTCTAAACTCATGCTCAACCACAAGAGGGTCTCGTCCAGTGAGCTCATTGACCTGTACAAGGTTAGAAGCAGTAAGGTGCTTAATGGTGGTGAGTTCACAGAATTGCTTCCAGAAGTCTGGAGTGATGACAGACAGGTCTTTGACTGGTACCAGAATACTTGTTGCAAGGACATGGTCAAGGACTTGCTTAGGAGCAGTATCATTCTTGAGTGGGAATGAGTACCTGAACTGCCCTCCTGAGGTGTATGGAGGCATAGGGTTAGCATTTAAGATGAGTGGAGGAAATTACTTGGTGTCAGAGGACAAGATGGATGATCAAGAGATTTGCCCTTGTCCAAACTGGTGATGGATGGAGTAGGCAGATGAGATGGAGCTTGTGACAGCTTGGAAGAGGCTTCCTGCACTACTAGAGACACAATCTCCTTGGCAACAGGGGTGGGTTTGTGTGGTCTGTGCAGAGGAACCTGCACTCTATCAAAGTGGGCTCACTTCTCCTGGGTATCTTTTGCAGCCTTATCGGCCTGAAATGAAGTCCAAGCATGAGCAATGTATGGCTGGAAGTCAAGTTCAGCATCTTTGATAGACATGCAGAAGGTAGAAGGCTCAATCTCAAGGATTGCAGGGGTTTCTGGATCAATTAATGATAGGATACCAGTAGTAAGGTGTGGAAGTGGATCTCTTCTGAATATTGCAGTGGTTGCTGTTGTCAGAGCAGAGGAAGCCAGGGGGGGCCTCTGATGAATGACCTCTTTGATTGCATTTCACATGCAAGTACAGCCAGGAATATGTGGAATTATTACAAGCTGTTCTGAGGCCTATGGCTTTCCTCTCTGTTTAGCCCAACCATCTTTCCTTCCTACCTAGATGATGCAACCTATCTGGTATTCTCCTTCTATCCGCTATCAGACAGGGACTCTTGAGTTACTAAATTTGATATGCCCCACCTTCCACTTTCGGACACTCAACCTCCCACAGTACTATCTCTTTATTGGTGCTGCATCTCCCACACTTCCACACTAGGCATCTCTTGGCTACTATATCTGGAATTGCTATATTAGTATGAGTACAGCTCTACCTAGGTATTTAATCTGTACCCTGTACACTAGAAAGTCCTTAGCTAGTTCTGTGCAATCCTACATGCAGTCTCTGGCCTCCACGAGTCTACAGTTGGATAGCGAGAACTAGGAACTCTATTAGTCTTCATCCTACTATTGACAGGGCACTGTCTGAGTGTTGCCTCACCAAACATAGGACTATTATCAAATCACCAGTGATTGTGTGACCAGCATAACAAAAGAACTAGCTTTTCCCCCCCTGCCCCTGCTATTCAGCAGAAGGGTGAGACATTCAGAATCACGTCATACAGAACACCAGAAGAACAAGAATCTTCTCCCGAATCTGAGGGAGAAACTGAACATGAGGAAGTGTTCTTTGAAGACAAGCCAACTCCTAGTGCCACTCCAGTTGAACCCAGACCCTTCGAAAACCCCTATCAAACTAGTTCTCCCATCCCTTTCCAACAGATAGCCACCTCTTCTGGAACACCTAGACCTCCTCCTCCCAGTCTATTCTTCCAAGAACGATAAAGAAGGCAATCTGTTACTCCAGAAACTGTATTAGAATACACCACCCTCGCTCCTACTTCATCCACCACCCCCTCACTCTCTCTGGTAGTCCTAATGACCAATCCTGATGAAGACATCCCCATGGTGGAACAGGTACATCACAATAGAAAGAAGGGGGAGTTGAGAGCCACTTTACCTGGCGACTTTGATGGAACAGCAACAGACACCACATGATGGATGCTGGCCATGACAGCATTCTTTACCATTAATCAGGACATATATGACACAGACTCTCTCCTGATTCTCACCTGCCTTAATAAGATGAATAAAGGGAGGGCAACAGCATTTGCTGAAACCTGGTATCCAAAAGTGGCCAATGCAACTTTTGCTCAGTTCTGAGAAGCTTTTTTGGAATCCTTCATTCTGATCGAACAATAGGAAAGATCCCAAAACAAGTTATACAAACTCAAACAAAGCAATTTCAAGGACAGAACAGAGAAAGCATTACCCAGATGAATGCAAAGAGGGAACTTCAACACATATGTGACTACTTTCAAACTAAAAGTCATGAGGAGTCAACTAGAAACAGGACATGATGATATCCTAATTGATATCTTGTGCAGAGGAGTGGACAAAAGGTTAGCCAATATGATGGCCACTTCAAACCCCCAGCCAACAAAATGGAGGGACTGGATAAAAAAGGCCCATGTATTTGATGAAAACATATGCCACCTATGAAGGATTAGAGAACGAAAGAATTACATGCCACTTCCTTCCTCTGGGAGTTCTCACAATCACAGAGATCCAAATGCGATGGATGTTGATGTGATATGCCTCACACCCATAGAATGAGCTGAACACATGAAGAATAACAAATGCTTCATTTGTCATAGGGTGGGTTGTTGCACTACCAATCATCCCAGGAATGAACCAAGGAGGTTCTCAATGAAATCCCATAAAGTAAATGTGGTAGAGATCAAAGAGGATGCCTTAGGGCAATTCATTGAAAGTTTGGACCTTCCCTGGGAGGAACTCCTCTGTATACTTCAAACATGCACAACCAAGGATCAAGAAGTCCGAAAGATCAATACTTCTCAGGATTTTTAACTGGGAGGGAAGTAACAATGTCTTTACCTCCCCTTTCTGTTACACCTGTATTTGCATTAGGCCCCAACTCTTGAGAAATCAAACTCTCCATTCACCTATATGAATCTAATGCAACTCAAAGTGTTGAAATCACTGCACTTGTAGACAGTGGTGCTACTGGATGTTTTGTTAACAAATACCTTGTCTGCCTACATGGATGGAAAACTCAGAGACTCCCTAAACCTATCTGGGCCAATAACATGGATGGTTCCGAAAACAAAAATGGAATCATCTGGAACTATGTCATCCTACAGGTCATTATAGGTTCTCAAACTGAAAGAAGGAAATTCCTAGTTATCGATTGTGGTACCAAAAAAGTCATACTAGGTATCACTTGGCTAAAAGATACCAATCCTGTTATAGATTGGGCAACTGGCCAGATAGACATACCAGATTCACTATCCACTCTGCACCGATCAGACCTGACCGGACAATGATATCTTCTCCAATATTTAGGAATATCCTCAGGCCTAGAATTGCTCGCATGCATAATCATCTCCACCAAATTAGCCCAACAAGCAGAGAAACCAGCAACAACCCTACCACTGGAGTATGCTAAATTCATGAAAATCTTCAAAAAATCAGAAAATAGAGAGCTTCCACTGTCTTGTCCCTATGACCATGCCATCAACCTCACTTTGGACTTTGTACTGAGAGTGGAAAAAGCATACCCCCTAAATCCTGTGGAGCTGGCTACCTGTAAAGCCTTTGTCAATGAACATCTGAAATCTGGAAAGATTAAACCTTTGAAATCCCCTCAAGCATCCCCTTTCTTTTTTGTACAGAAAAAAGATGGAGGACTATGACCCTGCCAGGACTATTGATATCTCAACCAACATACAGTCAAAAATGCCTATCCCCTTCCTCTCATCTCCGATCTCATCGACAAACTCAAAGACTCCTCCTTGTTCACCAAAATGGACATCTGGTGGGGGTACAATAATGTCTGGATCAAGGCTTCCAACACCTGGAAAGCAGCCTTCATTACACTGTTTGGCTTGTATAAACTGACTGTAATGTTTTTTGGATTGTGCAACTCCCCACCAACTTTCCAGGCCTTGATGGATGACATCTTCCAGGATATGATATTGGAAGGCTGGCTTTTAATTTACATGGATGATCTCATCATTCACACCAACAGAGACACCAAATTCCATCATCAACAAACACTCTGAGTTCTCCAATGAATGAAGGAACATCATCTCTTTTTGAAACTTTCAAAATGTTTCTTCAATGTCCAGGAAGTGGAATACCTCAGTATGATTATTTGACCAGGGGCCATCACACTTGACTCTTCCAAGCTAACAGCAATTCAGGAGTGGACCCCCCCCTCGTTCTGTAAAGGTGGTTTGATCATTCATCAGCTTTTGCAACTTTTACTGAATGTTCATTCTGGGGTTCTCCTCTACTGCACGGCCATTGCACAACCTCACCAAAAAAGAGACTACATGGGATTGGTCTAACGATTGTGAGTTAGCATTCCGAGCACTCCAAAAAGCCTTCCTCTCGTGACCTGTCCTCCGCCTGCCCCACACAGATTCCCTCTTTTGGGTAATGACTGACACTTTCCTGGTAGCATCAGGAGCTATCCTAATGCAACAGGACATGAACGGTGAACTTCACCCCTGTACTTATCTTTCCAAAACCTTCTCTTTTGAGGAATGGAATTATGACATCTATGATCATGAGCTACTGGCAGTCATTCAGGCACTTGAGGAATGGAAACAATATCTAACTGGGACCACATACTCCATCACTATCCTCATGGACCACAAGAACCTGGCCTACTTCAAGCAACCCCATAAGTTATCCTGTTGTCAGGCCCATTGGATGTTGTTTTTCCAAGATTTCAACCTCCGCTTCCTCCATGTGCCTGGGTCCCACATGGGACCTGCTGACACCTTGTCCTGTCTTCCCAATGTCACTACTACTGATGACAACCAGGACATAACCCTGTTATCCCTGGAGCATTTCATCTGCCTCCTGGATACCACCCATGTCACCAAAATCTCCCACTCCACCTCCTTGGACCCATTTGTCTCTGATGCCTTGAATGCCTTGAATGCCAGTACTTCTCTCCTACCCCACACCCAACATTCTGACTGGCACTTTGACGATGGGAAGCTTTACTTCAAAGGTCACCTGTACATCCCAAAACCTGCCCACCACAGCCTTGTCCACTTCATCCACACTGCCTCCACATCCGGACACCCTGGGTTCTTCCAGATGTTACACCTGTTGCAATGTGACTATTGGTGGCCAGGACTTTTGTCACATCCCATGTCAGTCCAACTCCTAATTCCAATCCTCCTCCCCTTCCTCCAATCCAATATCCCTGTTCTGACTCCTGTAATGTATTCCGACTCCTATGTATATCTCCAACTCCATTTCCAATCCCCTATATACTTCTCTTATCTCTGTTTAGTTTAGTTCTGCACATAGACTTCGCCCATAGCTGTGTTCTCTATGTGAGCACAGCTTTGGCATTCTCCTACCCAGAAGCACAGCTCTAGAGTAGTTTCCCTTCTGTCTCCATCTCTGTCATCTGTCTTGGTCATCTGTAGTACATAGCCTCAGACTCCATACTATATAAGCTCCATACTTACCTCCTGTAAACTCAGTCTGAATATCTCGTTAATCAACTATAGCTTATTCCCTCTTCTTTCCTCCTCAGTCTTCCTCCATTGGATTCCATCTCTGACATCTCCATCCTCCTCTGTCCAACCTCTGACCTCAGAGGACTGAGAGCACACAAGGGTACAGTGTGCCATCCTGCATCACTGAGACCAATGTCCTTGACACCTCCAACCTTCTGGACACCTTCTGGACCCTTCTCATCTCTCTTGACCTTCCGTCTGCACCTCCAACTGACCAGAGCAGAGTGGAGAAGAACACACTCTAACAACTTTCCACTTTTGTGTAAAAGTACCTCCTTGGCTGTGCCACCTGTCAGGTGAACAAAGTTCTTATGTATCCTACTATACCGCCAGTTTGGCCAATTCCAAGCTCTGCCACATACCCGTTTCAATCCATTTCCATTGACCTTATTACTGATCTGCTCCTGTCTCAGGGATTTGACTCCATTCTGGTCATGGTTGACCATGGCCTTACAAAGGGGGTAATTTTCACCCTGTGTTCAAAGAGCATTGACACAAAAGGAATAGCCAACCTTTTTTTCCATCATGTCTTCCCCAGATTTGGACTTCATGAATGATGCATCTCTGATTGAGGTCCCCAATTTGCCTCTGCCTTCGCCAGGGAACTATCCCACCTGCTGGAATATGACCTAGCCCTCTTGACAGCATATCACCCACAGACCAATGGAGAAACTAAACAAGTAAACCAAGAATTGGAAACCTATCTCTGTATCTTCTGCCAAGGGAATGTATCCACATGGGCTGATCTCCTTCCCATGGTGGAATTTGTACACAACTCTGCAGTGCACTCTGTGATCAAGCAATCCCCATTCTGTCTCATGATGGGTTACAAACCCCATTCATACCCTACCCTCAGAAAAACCTTTATCCCAGCTCTTGAACAGAGACTGACCCTTTTGTCTAAAGCTAGGGATGAAGTGCAGCAGGCCCATCATGTAGCACAACAATTGATGAGAGAACAAGTTCACATGTTGTACAAACCATGGAAGATAGAAGATCGAGTCTGGCTAGATAACAAACACCTGAAACTCCACTATCCATCTTGAAAATTGGCCCCTCAGCGAGAAGGTCCCTTCGAAATTGAAAAAGACATTTTCCCAGTTACCTATCAGCTCAGACTTCCACCAACCTGGCAGATACACCCTGTGTTTCACACTTCCCTCCTAACCCCTTATCACCAAACTGAGGAACACGGACCCAATTTCATCAACCCTCCTCTAGATCAAATCAAAGGAGAAGAACAATACAAGGTGGCATGGATCTTAGGCCATAGGGGTTCCACAGCCAGAAGGCAGTTCTTGGTTTCCTGGAAGGGATACTCTGCAACAGAAAACACTTGGGAACCAGAAAGGAACTTAGGAAATTCTCACAAACTACTAATAGAATATAAATCGTTGCAACCCAATGACTTTCCTCCAACTGGATGAAGAAAAATGAAGACATAGCATTCTCCCTTAGTTAAATACTCCTACAATATGTCTTCCCTCTCAGCCCCTGCTTTCAACCTTCTCACCCTATACTTTGTCTTTATCTTTCTTCCCTTCTTCCTTATCCTTCTCTATCTTTGGGATATCCATCGACGATTGTTGAACTGACAGGTAGACATACAGTATACCTTAGCTCTCCTTTCCACTTGCTGCCATCATTCTACCCCTCCAGTTGCCTGGGCAGATGAACCTACCCAGGACCAGCAGCCACCAGTGCGACCAGAACCAGGTTGGTCTCTGTGTTTCACAGTGACTTTCCCTGAACCCAACAACAGAGCAGAGCAGTGGGGAGGAAACACATCAGGCTGGTAGCTTATACCATTGGTCTTTCTTTTTTCAAACATTTCATCTTTCCTCACTGAATATTACACTTGACAAGTCCTTTGATCCCTTAGAGAGTTTCTTATGGCTGCCTTGTCACATCCCTTATCCCTCATTGATAACCTCCCTACCTGACTCAATCATCTTCTAGAGTTTCACCTTTCCACCTTCATGTTCAATTTGTTGGATAACCCCACTGTGGTACTTGCACTGGAGCATCTACCACTATTTTGCCTTTCACCCTATCTACCCCTTGCTATCCAGTTCTATTCATTCTTCATACAGACTTGCCAACAGACCATTGACAGCATCGTGTTGTTCAGAACTGCTACAGAGCTAGGCATCCCCCATCAGTTCAACACTACTGTCACCCTTACCAATCTTGGACAAGCCCATCGAATGCTCTTCGAATTGTTGATGGAAGTGGGGCTGATCGAACTCATCAAGCTACTTCCCCGGAACATCTATCTCCCTCTCTTGCACCAACAACTACTTTTGTTGACTGACAATGAGTGGATGCATTACCTGGCTGGTGCCCCCATCATCCCAAGAAGGCATTCAATGGGCAAACACCATCACTCTGGAGTCAGCTCATCTGGAACCTCAATACAATGTACCCCTATCCCAGCCATTAACTTTGCAACAATCTGACCCCCCACTCCAATCCCCCACTCATTTCCCCAGGGCCCACCACCACTCTGCCTTGTGCCACTCCCTTGTCCACCATCCCCGTTCCACCACCCGTCCCTTAACGATGACAAATGGGCCAGCAAATTTGTGCTTTGGCTCAACTGGGAAGATACAATATCACAGATGGAGAACTATGATCCCCTAGCCCTCTCTCTTCCACTCCTGGAGGATCAGATAGATTGGAAAGTTGCCATCAATGTGGATTGTGCTCTCACTACCAAACAGTGTGCCAGCACTACCTTTGCCCTTACTGCTTCCTCCACACACCTGGTCACCCCCAATATGCTTGTCCTGAGCAGGAGTTTCAATGTTGTGGACTTTGAGGCCATGGTGTGCTGAATTGCCCAAGGGCCATGGATTGGAGTGGCTCTGACGACCTCTCTGAGGGAGATACTGCTGGAGTTGACCAACCTAATCAGGTCTGAGTCACAGTCTCAGACTTACGATGAGAGTATTGTTACGAGCTGTTCTGAGTCCTATGGCTTGCAGTACCATTCCTCTCTGTTCAGCCCAACCACCTTTCCTTCCTACCTAGATGACACAACCTATCTAGTACTCCCCTTCTATCTGCTACTGGACAGGGACTCTTGAGTTACTATATTTGGTATGCTCCACCTTCCACTTTCGGACACTCAACCTCCATAGTACTATCTCTTTATTGGTGCTGCATCTCCCACACTTCCACACTAGGCATCTCTCGGCTACTATATCTGGAATTGCTACATTAGCATGAGTACAGCTCTATCTAGGTATTTAATCTGTGCCCTGTACACTAGAAAGTCCTTAGCTAGTTCTGCTCAATCCTATGTGTAGTCTCTGGCCTCCATGAGTCCACAGTTGGATAGCAAGAACTAGGAACTCTATTAGTCATTGTCCTACTATTGACAGGGCACTGTCTGAGTGTTGTCTCACCAGACATAGGACTAGTATCAAATCACCAGTGATTGTGCGACCGGTGTAACACAAAGGATGGTTTGAGGTCGATGGTGTGGCCAAACAAGTAGTGAGGGGGAAGGATACTGAACATTTTCTCAGAGAATACATCCACAAATTCCTTACACTAGGAGGGGATCTCTTGCTCCTTAGGTTTCTCAATTTGAGTAAGCTGAGTTGAAAGGGTGATCTTGCCTAAGTGTTGAGGATAGGGGTTTTCATTGGCTTTATTCCAAGGTGGACTTTTACAAAGAGGTACCACAGCATCCTGGAGGGTGAGAGTGTTGGCAGTCCAGTCAATCGAGGGGTTAGTTTTCTTAAGCCAAGGCATTCCAAGGATGATATGAGACAAGCCGAGAGAGGTGACAAGGAAAGTTACCTTGTCTATTGCATCAGGAAATATGACATCTACAGTGATGGACCATTTAATTGTTCCTTGGTGGTTCTGGGTATCATCAACATTGTAAGCGATGAGTGGTTGAGGAAGGCAACAGATAGCAGATTGGAGCTTGAGAACTAGAGAAGAGTCAATGAAACTACTGGTAGCTCCACTATCAATAAGAGCAGTGGTGTTGATGCTTTTGGATCCTGCTTGTAAAGAGACTGGGAGATGCATGGTACATTCATTGGCAAGTCCTACTAATGCAGCAGAAATGTCTAGGGAAGAAGACGTCAGAACAACTTCCCTTACTGAAAACCCAAGGAACTTCCTTCTTTGGGGATGTCATCATAGCAGAGTTTTAGTATTTGTAGAATCTCTTCTTCATCTTTCCCTGTGATTTGAAGATTGTTGGCATAGGTTTCTAGGGCAGAAGGCAGTTTGACTGAAGGGACAGGGGATGTGGTGGTACTGGTTGTGGTGGGAGAAGTGGTTGTTGTTTGGATTTGTTGGGGATGTCAGAAGGGATTGTTGGAGGAGTGCATCTGAGGGGTTTGGGAGGAGAAAGTATGGCATTGTTGGACATTATGTCCTTTCTTCCAACAATGAAGACAGAGGCCTTCTCTAAAACAATGGGCACACTCATCAGGAGTGAGCTTGGAGATGTGGATTGCATCAACGTCCATAACATTAGGGTCAGGAGCAGTAGAGTGAGTGGAGAAGGTTGAAGGAGTCCTATGCCCTCTCTTAAGGGCTGTGATGTGAGCCTTCTGGATGTGGAAGGTTTTGGCCTTTTCAAGCCAGTTAGTGATGGTGGTGGAGACCATGGTCATAGAGAGAATCATGATAGTGATTTGTTGGTCTAGCCCAAGGAAGAACTGGTCAATGAGTGTCACCTGATCAGTAATCCCAGCTTTAGCAGTGAGGTTTTGAAAATCAGTGATATACTTTTGAAAACTGTCATCCAACTCTCCATTGGGACATTTGAACAACTTTTGAATGAGCTTGGAAAGCTCCAATCAAGTGGTAGCTTTAGTGTTGAAGGGGTAAAAGGTGGACTTGAAGTTTTCAACAAACTTATCAAAAGTTTTATCTGTGCTGGGGATAGTAGTATTGGCCATGTAATCATACCACATCTCAGAGAAGGAAACTCCACATCCCTTGCTCATCTTGTTGAGGGTTGTCATGACCTTATGACTCTTGGTAGTATAGAGGGTGGTATTGATCATGAAGTAGGCCTTCATGGCCTTGATCCATTGGACCACATTGGTAGGCTCACCCAAAAAGTCAGCAGGGAGGGCAGCTTTGAGTTCCATCATTGCAGGGGCTGGAGGTGCTGGGATTGGAGGTTGGAGAGTGGCTGGGGCTGGGGGCTGGAGAGCAACTAGGGCTGGGGGCTAGAGAGTGGCTGGGGTTGGGGGTTGGAGAGTGGTTGGAGGTGTTGAAGACTGAAGTGCTTGGCCAGGGATAGAGCCATAGCTACTTTGTGAGGCAAGAACACAGCAACAGTGGTACTGTGGGATAGGGGCTGGGGGGATTGGGACAAAGCAATGAGATGAGGGCTCTGGGATAGGAATGTCCTCATCCAAAGATATTGGGGGTCTGATGTGGCGAGACATGGTGATGGGAATGTCCTTCTCCTGAATAGGAGGAACAGAGGGAGATTCTTGTTCTTTTGTTATGCAGGAGTGTACCTCGAATACAGAGACTAGGACTGACCAACAGGCAGGACACTCATGAAGAGGTATGACTCAGCCTAAGGGGAACTAGAGACTATATGGTCATAAGACTGGACTGGAGACAAAGGATGAGGGCCTTTAAGAAAAGGACTCAGACTGAGGGTGACTCAAGGTTATGCTGAATTGTGCAGAACAAGAATGAAGTACATGATCTGTAGCTAAGGTTTATATAGTCAGGGTAACCGTGCACAGACCAAGTACCAAGAAAGGAAAGAACAAAAGAGAAGATATAACTGGAAGGTCTGAGTTGAATTGGACAAGAGCATAAGTGATATGACTACAATGAAATAATGGAGACTTCGAGAACATTCCATAAAAGTAGTACATGATCATGAATATAGAGAAAAAGGCTAGAGACACGAGATCAGAATGGATGAAGATAAGATAACAAAAGGACATGTGGATATAGGAAGGAAACCATAACACCACTCGAGGAGACAATAGGCATAGAGGATGGCACAGTAGTACAACAATTCTGTAAATTAGCTCTACTTAATAAATACTTATTCTTGTCTTATTGCTGTCTTGATGACTTGAATGGTGGCAACAAAGTACAGCAAGACAAAAAAGTCAATTGTTATGGACTTTACTCTAGGTCAATATGGTCTGTGGTATGACTCTTCTATGTTCTCTCCATCCATTTATCCCTCTTACAGTGGCTCAAAAAAGTGTCCCAATGTTTGGCTATTTTGGAAAGACTTGACATTTGTAGAAGAACCAAAAGTCATTAGCTCTATCCCTTGCTGGGTCATTAATAGCCCTAACCCCTACCCTGAAAATGAGCCCTTAGTCATCTGATTTGGTTGTCATGGCACTAAGATATAACCATATTAAAATGACATGTCATTGGGACACTTATTTGACCCTGATATTATCAACTATCATTTAGTAAATAACATAAGATTCTGATGGATGCTGTGCTTCAACCCTGTCTGATTATGTCA
>JBBPLV010000770.1:0-14400 GCA_038089975.1 Boletellus ananiceps | reverse complement strand
ACCACCATCATCTCCAATACAACAATCTTTCACTACACTTTGGTAAGTCTCATATCCTAATGCATGTACCTCTACTCATTACTAATCCTCTTTGATAGATAGTTATTCTTTGGTAACTATATATGGGTGCTTGTATTGTACTATTTGTATGCTTATGTAATTGTATATATTTGCAATATAATTATTTATATTATTTTGTGTGGATGACATAATAAATATTGAAATATTTTCAAGATATTGTTGAACACCTCCAGACCTTCCTAGAATCTCCCAGACCCCCCAGAACCCCCTAGACCCTCCAGAACCCCCCAGAACCCTCCAGACCATCCCAGAACCCCCCAGAACCCCCAGACCACTCCAGACCACTCCAGAACCTCCCAGATTCCCAGATTCCCAGATCTCTCCAGAATCTCCCAGTGCTCTCCAGTGTCTCCCAGACTGCTCCTATAACTCCCAGAACTCCATAGACATCCACAGAACACCACAGACATCCACAGGACTCCCAGACCCACAGCTCCCTAGAGCTCCAGAGATCATGTCTCTGGACAGAGCTGGACAGAGCTGGACAGTCATCACGTCACTGGACTGTGACTAGCCAGACTAGACTAGTCTGGGGCTTCTTGGACTCTGTACAGCACTGTCCAGTACTGTCCAGAACCAAGTGATTTGCTGATGTGAGCACACAATGATGGGTCGCTGTGATTCCTGTGAGTATGCCAAAGCTGTCAGAAAGCTGATTGGGAATGTACAAGACCCACCTCATAAGGATAACTTTGGTGATGAGGTCCATTCTGACCTCTGGGGTCCTTCACCTGTTGCAACACCCAGTCACTGTGAATACTTCATTACTTTCACAGACAACCACACCCGTTACACAGCCTTGCACCTTTTGAACACAAAGGATCAAACATTTGAGGCATACAAGGACTTCGAGGCATGGGCAAACACCCAATTTGATGCTAAAGTGAAGCAGCTACACTTGGATTAAGGGGGAGAGTACCTGAGTGACAAATTCAGTCATCATCTTTGTGCACATGGCACAGAACATAAACTCACCATACATGACACACCTGAGTATAATGGAATTGCAGAATAGCTAAACCAAATGCTCATTGAGCATGTTTGTGCACTCCTACATGCCAGTGGACTCCCCAAAACCCTATGGGGGGAGGCAATAATGCATGCAGTTTGGTTAAAGAACTGGACATTGACCTGCACACTCAGTGGAAAGATGTCCTATGAAATGCTTCATCAGCATAAACCTGACCTCTCCAACATACCTCCCTGGAGCTGCAAAGTCAAAGTACACTCTCCCAATGGCTCCAAACTAGACATGCATGCCTGCCAAGCACACTGGCTGGGCTTCGACACCAATAGCAGTGGTCATCACATCTACTAGAAGGAGACCTGTTGTACATCCATTGAGCAAAGCATTCACTTTGATGATGTTGACATCACCGTTTCTATTGACCCTCCACCTGCAGCACCCACGAATACCAGCTGCCAACCTGATTTGAGCAAGATCACACTGATCAGGGGGAGTACAGTGGAAGCTGAATGCTCAAATGATCAGCACTCCAGTCCTGCTCAAGAGAACCAAGACAACGACATACCATGAGCTGACCACCTCAGCTCCCAATTCAAAGGTCCTGAGCTGCCATGTTGATCCAATCAGGTCCATGTCAAGTCAGCATACCTCAAGTGCCTACAAAGGGGTGAAGGAACAGTGGATGGATGCAATGCAGATGCACCTCATGGCACACAGCCTCCCATAACCAAATCCAACAGCCTTGCTATTGAGCTAGCCCTCTTGACCAAGGACAGAGACCTTGACAAAGATGACAAAGAGGTATTCACCATGTTGGCAGTGATGGCAGAAGTAGAGGGGATGGATACCACAACCATTGAGGAAGCATGTGTATGACTGGATTGGCCCAAATGGGACAAGGCTATCCACAAGGAACTAGCTGCATTCGAAGCTGCAAGGACATGGTCAGTTGTTGAATGTCCCACCAATGCCAACATCATAGGATGCAAATGGGTCTTCTAGATCAAACACAATGCTGACAGTGAAATTGACAGGTATAAAGGCACAACTAGTGACAAAAGGCTACTCTCAAATCTACGGTATCAACTACTACAACACCTATGTCCCCATCATGTGTCTTGCCTCACTCTGTACAATCCTAGCCATCACTGCCTGCAATGATTGGGAGATCAATGTCTTCAATTTCCAAAGTGCATTCCTGAATGGCAAACTGGACAATGATGAAGTGATCTACATGAAGCTCCCACCTGGACTCAAGCTTGATTCTGCCAAATGTTGACAACTGGTGGCTTGTCTTCATGTTGCACTTTACAGATCAAAGCAGGGTGCATTGAAGTGGTACAAGGAGCTATGCCAATTGCTCAAAAGCCTGGGATTCCACCATGCACATTTGGACTGGGGCATTTTTTTAAAACACATCGGTATTCACATACTGATCATTGCCTCACATGTAGACAACTGCATGATCACTGGGAGTGATAAAAAGCTCATCCATGATACGAAAGCAGACATTGCACACAGGTTCAAGCTCACAGACCTTGGCACCATCTTGTCACTCTTGGGAATGAAGATCAAATGTGATTGAGCTGCCTGTACCATCTTGCTCTCACAAGAGACGTACATTGACACTATACTTGTCAAGTACAACTTTGTTGATCTCAAGCTGTTGCCATCTGTCCCTATGGACTCAAACCAGATGCTTTTCACAAATCATGCTCCACAGTTGCTGGCTGAATGTGCACAAATGAAGAATGTGCCCTATCATGAAGCTGTCAGATCCCTTATACACCTAGCCATTGCAATGCAGCACAATATCACATTCCCTGTCACCACAGTTGCTCAATTTGGCACCAACCATGGTCCCACTCACTGGGAAGCCATCAAGCAGATCTTCCATTATCTTAAAGGTATCAAGCAGCTCGTGCTGACATATGGAGGTGGTAAGGAAGGTCTCAAAGAATTTACAGATGCAGATGGTGGTTCACAAGAATACTGGCATGCCATATCTGGCTATGCATTTCTCCTAGATAGAGATACTATCTTGTGGTTGTTGAAGAAGCAAGAGCTGATCACCCTCTCAACCACTGAGGCTGAGTATGTTGCTGCCACACATGCTGCAAAGGAAGCCATCTGGCTCCAACACTTTCTTGGTGAGGTGTTCCGACTACTCTCCAACCCTACCATCCTGTACTGTGACAACCAATCTGCTATTGCACTCACCAAAGATAGTGCTTTCCATGCACACATCAAGCACATAGATATACAGTACCATTTTATCCACTTTGCTGTTGACAAAGGACATTTACAGTTAATTTACTGCCCTACTGCTGAGATGCCAGCCAACACTCTCACCAAGGCACTCTCTAGTGTGAAGGTGAAACACTTTACTATCACACTAGGGCTCTGTGTCCTTTGAGGGAGAGTGTTGGAATATGACACCAGTATATTACTAATCCTTTCGCTTATGTAAGCCCAAAGTTAGCTTCATGTTGGACTTCTTTCCACACTTCAGTAACTTCTCCCACTGTTACTGAGGTAAGGTATTCCATTACTAGTATTCTACTTATACTGACATGTACCAGTCCATAACCTCCCCACTCTAACACTCTTGTTCTGACTCCCATGCATGGAGTCCAACCCATTCTGACATGAGTACATCCCCTCCAACTCTGTCTCCATTCAGATCCTGTCAGCCATACTGTCCAGACCCTTTTTGGTAGTCACTTATACCAAGTGCTCTGTCTGTCACTGTCCCATCATGTCCCATTGTGTGCCTGTCATGTACCATATGATACCTCCCCCTTCTCCATATGGTACACACCTCCATGTACATATTTAAGCTACAATTTCTGAGGACTTTTCCTCAGTCTGAATATTGAATTGAGTCACCTCTTTCCTTCTCCTTCACTCTCTCTTCTCTCTCTCATCTGCTGTCCCTCTGCCTTCAGGCCAGTTGGACCCCTGTCCCTCTGTTGGACCCTGGCACCAGATCTCTGCCTCCCCATCCACTGGCCTCCGAGGACTGAGAGCACACAAGGGTACAGCATGCCATCCCACATTGCTGAGACCAATGTCCTTGCCCCTCCAATTATTCCACCCCTATTGTCCACCTCCAACCCCAACCCTTTTTAAATGGATGTAGTGTGACTTTTTTACATGCATGTATTTTGAGCTAAATGTGGATATGGTGTGGTTTGAACAGTCTTTGCATCAGATGATCCTGAAAGCACTGACCTTGTGTCCTCCCTTCCTGCTCTCCTCCACTGTTTTCTCCCACCTCTTTGTCCCACCCTTCAGCTTTGTCTATTGCCCACTGCATTGTCCTCTCATCCAGTCCCTCTTCAAAGTGAATAATCTTGCTGTGGAGGATCATACAGCATGTGATCCAATAAACTACTACATATAAGTTGTTGTCCTTGTCCATCTTCTGTCTAAGTTCACACAAGGACTGGAAGTGGCCCTTGAGGGCTGCAAATGCATGCTCGACTCTAATGTGAACCTTCAAGATAGTAACACTGAGAAAACAAGCAATTGTCCTAGCCTGCAGTCACTGGTGTGTACCTTCAACAAGTAACGATTATAAATGTTCTGTCTATGTGTCAGCTGCCCCCCACACAGCTTCTTGAAGGGGACTGCACACCATGTCTTGCTGGGATATGCTAAATCTGCCCAGATCTAGTGATATGCTAGAATCAGATTGGCTGGGTCCTGGAACATATGTGTTCCTGGGACATATATGTGTCATGTATGCTATCTGGCTGGCCCAATGTGTAGTTGACTATCATTAGGTTATGAGGCATGATAATTGCCTCCAATTCAAGGTAAGTTTTAATTTCCTACTTGCTGTTTGCACTCACCTGACAATTCAATGAAAATCATGCCTTTTGATCACAAAACCCATCCCCAAACATCCCTGGCCTAGCATACAGGTTAATCACTGAGCCATCTACTGTGAATACTCTGTTCCTCCATGCATGGCAAGTTTGTGACTTGGTGAACAAATATGCATGCCACAGTTCCTCAGAGTGAGTATCAGAGATGTATATGAACTCATCATGCTGATCTAAAATGGCAGCCATCACATGATGTGTGCAATTTGTCACTGTCCTGACACTAACACTGGCCCATTGTTTGATGTCTTCAGGCAAGCATATGTTTCCATAATGTCCCATGCAATACAGGACTATTGCAAGCTGCATGGACACCAGTAATTGTTTGTTATTTGATTGGTTTTGAAACACCAGGTGATCACTGATTTGATCTAGGATTTTGTCAAACACTGTGGAATTGACATGTAGTTTTTTCTGAAACAGAGATGGATGATGCTCTGCAAAGTGTTCCAGCAGGGGGAGTTGAGACAATTTTGATATCAATTCCTCAGGGCACTCAAGCATCCATGTGGCCTCAACTTCATCATGTAGTACCTGGATTTCACTCAACAGGTGTGTATATGGTACAGTGATCAGCTCTGTTGTTGAAATCATATTGTTTGTTTCAGAATCAATTGACATTGATCCCAGTGTAGAGAGAAAGGGGGATATAGATGATGGTGGGAACAAGATCATGAGGCTGAGTGACATGCTGCTAGTGCTGGACAATATGTCAGTCCAGTCACTGTCACTATCTTCATCCAGATGTGCACTGATCTCTTTGTTTTGAATCTGTGTAGTATTCAGTATCACATCATCTAGTAGCTGTAGTGTCTCTCTGTGAAGAGATACTCTGGGCAAGCTGGTTGTGTGATCAGTAGATCATTATTACATTGAATTCAATACAGTACATTGTACAAAAATAGGTTTGTCATTGAACATTTGCAAACCATAAGTCTATATCCATATCTGGATGAAATGGTAGAGTTGTCAGAGCTTAAAGCACTCATGAGAATTCAAGAATGAAGCTGGGTTTGGCTAGGGTTAAGCAGCTTAGATTTGTCAGTTTAGCAAGTGCTGAATATTACTACTAGCTCATGCAGCCATGGTTGGACCCCAGGAACCCACAGCAGTGAGTCAGCAGGCCAATGAAATGGCCACTGATGTTATGAACCTGGCAAACAAGACATGTGTAGGGCCCACAAGGCCAGAGGGCACATTGCAAGACCAAGTCAAGCCACTTGATGCACGAACAGGTGAGAGAGCTGAGGTGAGTGGGCAGGCTGACTGTGTCATAGGTTCAGCTGAGGTGGCAATGAATGAGCATGCATGGTGCAAGAGACCTGCTGTACAAGAGAGCCAGAATGAACATGGCAACACTGAGGTCAACCACACAAATGCACTGCCTGCAGAAACCAGCAGGGATCACAACAAAGGACAGAGTGTGGTGAGCAGGGCTCATCTGCTATCCAAATATGGTGCCAAGGTCAGCAATGACCAAGGGAACTCAACAAAAATGAAGGTGAGCAGACTCTACAAAAACTGTCTAGAGATTGCACTGAATGACACTGTGGCCATGCCAGGTGACAACTGGCATCATCCAGATGCACTCCTAGAACCACCCAATACAGCAGAGCATGTGAGGACAGGATGTGGTGAGGAGCAGGTCAAGATGTTGAGACTAAGATATGTGGTGAGGTGGTGAGCAAAAGTGATAAAGAACAGTACCCCTACCTGCTACTATCTGTGTACCTGCCTATTCATTCAAAAGTGATCTTTCTATAAGTCAAATAAGTCACCTGAGTTGAACTGAAGGATGACTATTTGGCTCATTTGACTTGCTGATACTCAGTGTACTAACTGAAAACTGTAAGTACAATGATGTTGTATGAGTAGCATTTAATTTCAGATTCATAACTTGTAAAGTTACTGATGTAGTTTACTATTGTCCCACTCTTTCCTTATTTGGTACACTTGAATGATACACCATGCCAATCAGAAAATGTCAAGGTTGCTTGCCAACACATGAAATGCTTGTGTCAGAATTTTCCAGGACATTCTGTCTTATGTTACAGTGGCTCAAACAATTATTCCAATGTTTGCATGGTTTACACTAATGGCAATATTCCCTGACAATCACTAACAATCACTCTAAACCATTGGTGTATGAAATAAAGATCTCATTCCAGGATACAAGATTGATCTATAGTGCAAAAGGTTTGGATGAGATCTGATTAAATGACAGCTATTTCAAAACAGTCACTTATTGGGACAATTGTTTGACTTTGTGTAAAATATGGTATCTAGTACTTGGTATGACCTCCTTTTGCCTTGATAACTGCTTGAATCCTTCTAGGCATACTTTTTATCCACTTCTGACACTGTTCTACAGAAATCTTGTTCCACTCCTCTGCTACCCTGTCCCATAACTGATGAACACCAGTAGGTGTATTTGGATAACCTGAAAGGCATCCTTTAAGATGATCCCAGGTATGTCCAATGGGATTAAGGTCTGGGGATTGTGCACGCCAGTCTAGAAGCTTGATATCTTGCTCTTGGAACCATGCCTGAGCCCTTTTTGAGGTATGCTTGGGATCATTATCTTGTTGAAAGATAATGTCATCTTCAGGAATACCAGATTCTTCCATGCTTTGTAGCAATCCTGCTTTCAAAATTGCCACATACTGTTCAACATCCATCCTCCCCTCAACCTCACTTAAAACTCCCACTCTATTCCACCCAATACAGCCCCCAAGCACACCTCTAAAAAAGTCCAGGAGTGGCTGGAATCTCAAGGTATCAAGGTTCTTGATTGGCAAGCACAATCTCCAGACCTCAATCCAATTGAATATCTCTGGCAAATTCTCAAAAAAGCTCAACAGCTATACAATATCATCAAGAGGGGTTTG
The DNA here is from genome assembly GCA_038089975.1 of Boletellus ananiceps. Classification (NCBI taxonomy): domain Eukaryota; kingdom Fungi; phylum Basidiomycota; class Agaricomycetes; order Boletales; family Boletaceae; genus Boletellus; species Boletellus ananiceps. Next base: position 6,574 of record JBBPLV010000770.1, on the reverse strand, counting down.
GGAGCTTTGGGAAAGGATTAATGTGGAATGGGGCAAGATAGAGGTTGAGGAATGTCAAAGATTGATAGAAAGCATGCCTAGAAGACTAGAGGCAGTGATAAAGGCAAAGGGAGGGCATACAAAGTACTAAAATTGTGAAATAGAAATATTGCTACTCACCCTGCACACTTGCTGCCTCCAGCACCTGCCTTGCTTGCACACTCAGCGAGCACAGCTCAACTGCTGTCCCCTGCACTTGCCACCTGCACACCTGCCTCTCGCCCTGCACATGCACACATGCTCACATGTATGCTTGCACCATGCACCTACCACCTCATGACAGTGCACCAAGCTCAGGCCAGCAGGCACATCACACAATTGCATGACCCACAGGACATACTGCTCAAGGAGAGGACAGGCACAGAGGATGGCATACTAAGCCCAGACCAGTGGGTGCATCACATGACCCATGGGACCGAGCCCAGGCTAGCAGGCACATTGCACAAATGCATGACCCACTGCAAGGGTAAGGGTAAGGGTGCAAGTGCCTGGTGACCCTACCAGCACCCACACTCATCAGGTACCCACACCTGTGACCCACACAGGATAGCCCTACCCATGATACACCCTAGAGTCATTTACTTATTTTTACAGTAGCTTGCATCTTGGCGCTATACCTATTCCATTACTTCATCAGCTGCAAGAAAAGTCTACACAGACCTCTATGCAGACAATATAAAAGGGTATAGTAGCATCTGTTGGCAGCTCTATTCATTTGGTCACAGGCAAACCAATTGTTGTTCAAGAATCATGCAAAAGGTGTTGTCAAAAATGTTATGTTGTTAGACTGGTCTGCAGATGTTGCATGTACTTGTTGTACACTTATCATTACTCACATGATTGTCAAATAAGCATTACTTGTGCAAGTCTTGAATAAGCATCAAATAAGTGTCAAGCAAGTAGGACTTAAGTGTTGGGACCTACTTGTATAAGTAGATTCTACTTATTACAGCACTTACTTAAAATCTACTTATTGTGCCATAAGTAGCTATAAGCGTACATAAGTAATGTGATAATTTCCTGATGACTTGAGGCGACTGTATGCGTGCGATATGCGGGGCGGGCACAGAGGCGACATCGACATTGGGTTTGGATTGTCCTCGACAGTCAGCCGGCCGGGGCTGGCTACGAGCACGATCCTGTTTGTGGTGGATGAGGTGGATTCGGGGTCCGGGCGGGGCGAAGAGACGATACGGATGAAGGAGAGAGGAGTCAGTGGGACTGGCAGTGGTGTGTGATGGGGGATGCAGATGGCATAGGTTCGTGGGATGTCGCCTCAAATCCCTTCCGTTCTACATGCGATGTAGACCATGTAGAGCCTGGGCGACATTGCTGCATGGTACATGGACAGGATACCCCGATTACGTGCGAATTCTTCTCCAGGCGAACGGACGACACTGTGGGGGATCGCCAATGCGGGACGCATCGTAACTCAGGACGTGTAGTGAAAGCATCTCTACTATTAACAGCCTCTATTGTCTGGGGTCATTCCTGGTGCGAACTGATTTCTTGTCGTGCCCAGCAAGATTTCCGAGTCTGTCGACGAGTGGGCACGATCCTGCGCTCGAGTGGACCCAAAGTCGTCGCTTTCAGGCGGAATGGTGATGGACCACAGGCGGTGGATGAGTGCGAGCCTTGGCGGGAACGAACGTGAATGTGCACTCGAGGTGAGCGACGACCGTGGTGTTGGCACTTTCGGCACTGGACTCGGTATGGCAAAGAAATGCCTGGCAGACCGAGTAACGGCAGTGGCAGACCACTGGACCCTCAGAGTCTGAGGCGATCAGTCGACACGCGGAGTAGAGAATGTCTAGCAAAGGGCGCAGCGCCCTATCGGACAATAAAGATGGATTTAAGAAAGAAAAAAAAAGAACCGAGTAAATTATTCACTCTACCTTGAGGTTGGCGAAACGTTCTTCCATAAGTACTCATTGAAGAGACATTGTTGGGTCTCGGCCATGCGTCACCCGTAAAACACATGCAAGCTGCGCGCGTCCTCACTAAGCCGCAGCTGCAATCGATCGACCTCCTAGGGGGGCGCTCCACCTATTCAGTTTGGTAGTATATAGGTCGACTTGTTTTCTAGAGGATAGTAGATTCGAACCTGACTTTGTACCCCTACCATCTCGTCTGACCTCTGAGCCACTTCTTCCCGCGCCCTCATCATGCTGCAACAGACATACAATCCATTCAGATACTGGACACGACTCGACGTAGCAAGAAACACTGCAATATCATACATGTCTTCAAACTTCTTTTCAAACTTCTTTTTCTTCTTTTTTCTCCTTCTCTCATAATATCCACAGCCATCAGAACACGCAATTTCAATGGTCAGTGCCCCACCACTGAGACGTGCATTTCGATGATCACTCCGGGGGCGGCGCGATGCTCCACCATGACGCATCTCCCAACCCACCAGGCCCAAGGAAAACCTGCCACAGGTCCACGTCAGAGCTCTCCCTATCCACACGTATCGCGAGAAGTATGTTACCGGCCTGTCGGCACCAAACCTATCTAACGTCCAGAACAACGGGCCCCCCGGGCCTGGGGCCGTAATGCTTAAAAGGGGGAGGTGTGCAAAGTCAGGAAAAAGACCCGGAGCCAAATAGGAGACGACAAAACACACGTAAACAAGTCCGGGTTGTCAGGAAGGGGTTGAACGGTCCAGAGAGTCAAGTTCGCGGAACCCGAAAGTGAGGCACCCTATGGGAACACACAATGATCAGCTGGGAGTCCTATGGCACACCCCCCTAAGCAGTGAAAGCGGACGTACATCAGCCAACACATTCGCGAGCACAAAACCTCCAGCATTCACGTTCCCGATGATGAACTGATTAGCAGCACCTCCAACAGGAAGGAAGTTCCACTGGCGACAAGTGAGCGTGCGAGCCATACAAAGGCAAGCTATCGGCGCATACGAAGTTCGCCGGCGGGTCCGTATTGATATCCTCAACGACGACGGGCCCAGAGGGGCTAGCGTTGTTGAGAGTCACAGACGCAGCCCGGTATCGGGCGTTCCTGATAATGGCAGCCATGATGTCGTGTGGGTGTGCTAGATGGCGAGTTGTCGTGAATACTAGCGAGACCTACTATTTATACGTTGCCAACGTCTCCTAGGCCGCAATCCAAGGCTCGTGCAGTCTCCCCGTGTGATGAAGGATGGGTGCAAATATCTTCAAACATGTCAAAACTGCAGAACATGTCCCAGATCTGCAGATGGGCATTATCTATCAATTGAGGATGGAATGAACGTGCGCAAACTGCCACACTCACAATGAACCCCAGTCTTCTGGTGCTCCGCCGTTTTTGGCCACGTCCGGAATACCGATGGTTCTGATAGAACATTGCGCAATACTGGTCTGATTTGTGGTCACCATCACACGGGGATGGATCGTAATCGAAACTGGAAGCGACTCGAGATGGATCGGAGATGGCCGTTCTTCGGGCATCCAGTGATGTAACGAATTGAAATCAGTATCGGTGGGATTGCTGTCTGGGATGACTCATGCCACGGGACCAGGAAAACGACACCTCCAACTTCCGTCATGGAGCGCATGAAGTTGGAAGCATGGTTGCGCCGACGCAAACTCTTGCTGTTTCTGGGGGCGCCTTATGGCACCTGTCCCTTCTGGCCCGTACCGGGGCTGTGGGCTCGGACGGATTCATGGAGCTGCTGCGGTCCCCCGCCGACACGAGATGCAGAACGTGTGGACCTGAAAGCAGAGCTGGTGCCGAATTGTGGAGCGACTTACGAGGCATACCCATTATTCAAGTTCGGCGTCATCGTCCACGCGCTCGTCTCCTGACACGTCGCTGTGATGGCTTTTTAATTCCTTCAAGGTGTCCTGCCCAGTGTGCAAAGCCGGGAAAAACTAGTCGTCTGACGAAGCGTGACTTGCCGTGGAGATACGCTGGACGCTGGGCGTGTGACGGTGCGAGTGTTGCACGGGGTCGGTGTCGAGCGTGGCGTCATGGTCTAGAAATTTTGCGGTTCCGTAGGAGACTGTTCCAGTCGCATCTCTCCAGAGTCCAGGCTGTTCCCTCTTCGTGGTAAAGGTTGCAACGGCCCCCTGCAACGCGCGACGTCTGCTTAGCACAAATAACATGACGCCATTGTTCATGGACGACTTTCTACTTCGCCACTCATCCACGGGCAGTGCGCACCCCGACCCTGCTGACACGACGAAGACAGCAAGAAGCCCCGGAGGTGCTCTAACCATGGGGGAGACCTCTAGAGACGTGCTGCATTGCAAGTGGGAATCTAGAACGGACTGTGTGGGAGACGTCGACCTCTGAATGGACCGGGCTAAGGAAGATCCGGTATGGCAAGCGTTACGCACACAAATTGGGACAGGATTGAGAATGCTGCATTCACGCCACTGCTCGGCCGAGGGCGCTGGGGACATCCATAAAGGACCGCATTCTTGGACGGGGTTCCTGCCAGCTGATTGTCTGACGTGATCCCACTTCGAGCACCTGGAGGCCTTCCTATCGCCCCCATGAGGGCAATGCTCCCCTTCCCGTACTAGACCAATATGGGATTCGCGAATCGCCTATTGAGCTCGCACCACAGATCGGTGCCCACTGATCAATCCGCAACCCCCCCTTGCCCCGGAACTAAATTTACCGGACCGTCTATCGGCGGTTTGCCTCTCGGCGGGGCAACCTCATAGGCGGACTGGTCGCCAGACTAGGTCCACCGCCGGATACCAGACGCCTTGATCTGTTCCCAGCCATCTTGCTGATTGGTCGCAGAGCCATCCTGGAGCTGTTATTAATTGGCAGTCTACTTGGTTTCTTGTTTGGCTTCAAGAATGGGTGACATCCCTATGCCACAGATTTTTTGATACTCTATGCCAACACTGATGAAATTTCCAGGAGATAGTCCAGAAGAGTCCTTCAATTACTGCCATTTACACTTACAGGGCAGATCGAGGTCTGTTGAGTTCTAGAATGCCTGATAGGCTGTGGAGCCTGTCTTGGCACAGAAATTAATGTCCACTGGCAATTTCCTGGGTGTACAGGGTTGTGGGCTCACAAATAAACAGATCTTTTTGCATGTTGGGCTGATAGAGCTGTAACTTTGGACCATGAGGGTCCAGTGCACAATGCAAGCTGCAGTCTGCTGGGCCCCACCTATCTCATCCTCTCTCACTGCACGAGGGGTAATTTAAATGCCTCAAGTTGACACACAGGATGATGGTCTCCAGGTTGCACTACCTTCATTGTTCAGGAGGCCAATGAACTCAATTATTGCCCATTGACCCTGCTTCAATGATTTCCTGGACTACTTACACCATCTACTGTGATGAGGGGTGAACTGTTATGCTTGGCCCAGGTAGGGACGAGTGCAGACCTAGCAGACAGAGGGGCAAGGATGACAGACTGATACCTTCAGGGCAAGGGATGTTATCCAGAGGGTCTTCCTGTAGTGATGAGGGTACTTCCAGACAAGGAGGAGTCTTTGTTGGTGGATGAGGAGCAAAGGCAAGGGACCATGAAGGTAAATTGCAGGGTATGCCAGGTAAGTCTAGCTTGGGGTACATGCTAGATGACGAGGGCTTATATACTAGTTCAGAGGATGCATGGACCAACTACCGCATATAGGAGAAGGGGAGAGAGAACAATGAGGGGTCAGAGTTGGATTGGATGGAAGCATAAGCATCAATGATGCAGGTGTCAGGAAAGGAAGAGGAAGTCCAAGTTGGATCAGATGAGAACTAAAGAAATCTGACAAAGGGTCTGGCTGGTCAGACAGTGAAGTAATAAGGGGCATGTAAGCGGCAACAGCAAGGAAAAGGAAAGGGAAAGAGAAAAGGGGTGAATTATAACATGAGCTAGGTTTGACATTGGATGCTGGGCTGGACACTGGATGTTCAATTGATCATTCTGTTGGAAAAGTGGCATATGAAATCTTCCAGATGACCTCCAAGGCTTCTGTGCATGTTAAAACTCTGTTCTTCAGATGGACATCATTGTGGTGATGTGTCAGAACACAAGCACATTGTTGTTTGCAAACACATATGCAGTTAGAATGATGCCTTTAATCAGTGTGCCTCACTTGACATTGAGTTGTAGACAATAGCAGAACTATTGTGGCTCAGACAGACCTTAATTCATGCTCATGGTATACTACAACTACTCCACAATTTCCCATGATATCATCAAATAGCTTCAAACACTATTGATATCACCAAGCTCTTCAATACTGTGCTGTTCATCCATTGTGCTTATGACTCATTCACTTGATTGAAAAACCAAGCTGCAATCAGCTGTGGGCCTTAACAAGCTAGTATGATTGAGAATCACAGTGGCAATAGGATATTTGTCATTGCTGATAATGTATTTGCCATGAGGGAAAGTGGCAGGTATAGTGAAGGGAATCTTGTATCCATCCTCAATAGCTTGCCATACATCAGCAAATCACTTGGTTCTGGACAGTACTGGACAGTGCTGTACAGAGTCCAAGAAGCCCCAGACTAGTCTAGTCTGGCTAGTCCTGTCCAGTGACATGATGTCTGTCCAGCTCTGTCCA
>JBBPLV010000769.1:0-14400 GCA_038089975.1 Boletellus ananiceps | reverse complement strand
CGCAGCTGCAGCGCGTACGCCGTCTGCAACGCCGGCATCCCCGCCATAGCCGTCCTCCACACATCCTCGTCTGTCAGCCAGGCCGGGCTCCGGATGATTGTGTCGAACACCGCGCTTGGTACATCAATCGCGAGCGTGGGGATTCCGTTGGTGATCGCTGCCTTGAGTTGTGCGCCGCGCTCGTACGCTGTGTTTTCATGCAGGGTAGAAAGGGCGAGAAAGGACGAAGAAAACGAGAGATATCAACAAGGACAAGGACCTACGACAGGAAGAACGCGTACCTTTGTCAAGCAAAATCTGTTTCACCTGCTTGCGATGCTTCTTCGTGTCGACGGGGAGCAGCAGCTGAACGTCCCCGCCGCTGCCAGTCGTGTCTTTGCTACCAAAACTAGTCGGAACGGGGGCCGGATAGCCGGTCGTACCTGACGTGGACGCATCAATGCGCTTCTGCTCCGCAATCTGTTGGTGCAACCAGCTGACCAGATCCTGTCGAGAGACTGGCGTATCCTATGCTCAGTATAGACACAAAGACGACTTTCCAAGTGCTAAGGGAAACCCTCTCACCGTCATGCTCTGTCCCGCGCAGAATGCTCTTTACCTTGAACGCTACTTGCTCACGACGAAGCGCGCGGGGCCTGGGGTACAGCGCGAACCTATGTGTAGTGTATAAGTCCTTCAAGTCACTGACGCTCAACGTGCAGAACTGATGACGTACAGAATCCCCTCGCGAGCGCACTCGAGATGGCTTTCGTTCTCCCCTTCTCCGATCGTCTCCTCGTACATGATGTCTGCGCTTATATTGTTCTGCCACAGCAGCGCCGCAACCTCGAGCCGGTCCTGTAGATACCCGGGCTGATATGACATGATGTATACATCGCACCTCCGAGGACTCCAGAAACCAAAAGACCGCTGTTCCTTGACGAGCGCCTTTACTGACGTGCTCTGGAACGTTGCCAGATTTGCGGTGATCTTGTCCAAGGCAATCTGAACCGCGAATGCACAGATCGGGTCGCTCTTGGTTTGGCCAGTGGAGTACTGAGCGATCAAGTTGTCGTATCTGCGTGCAAATCTGTCCAGTCATCTCGAATGAATCGAAAACAAAGAAACACGAACCGACCAGCGGCTGCGAGGGCGTCTTGACGTCTCGTACGCCGCACAACCTCAAGACGAAGGCCATTGTGGAAGTGTGCGTGGTGCGTGGCCCACATTAGAGGACGGAGGTATATCGGGCCATTGAAGCCCGCGGATGTGGCGAGCTGAATGGATTGTTTTATCTCGTCCACCGTCGGCTTCATAACAGTGATCAGCGAGGGTGAGATCTTCTCCAGTTTGGTCAGCAGGCCATCGATGTCTTCATCAATCTCTGCAAAGATGTCGAGTTCGTCCGCGGTACTCCGCAAGAGTCCCTTCTTGAGCAAAGCTGCTCGCTTCTGGGATGAGGAAGACTTGAACTGATTCATGATATCCATGACCGACGGTCGCAGATCGTCTGGGATTCGGCTGAGGGCGAGTTCGACAACTAGCAGAAATACAGTTAGAGCCGTGAGACGTCAACAAAGAGACCGCTCACTCCTAGAGTGAGAGACATGTATCTCATAAATCTGAGCAAGGTTTGGGAAACTACGGAGACAGTCGCTGAGAAGCAGTATCAACTCTGCCCCCGCGGCGACCATGCCACTTTTCATGTCTGGCGTGATGATGTCCAGTACAGCAGCCTTTACCGTCTTGGGATGTCCGGGAACGGCACTATAGCAGTCGAGTCAGCAAAGGGAAGCCTTGCCGAATAAATATATTTGAGTTACTTTGGGCGGTAGGTACTCATGATGTGAAAGCGTTTTATCCGTTTTGCACCATTCCTTGCAGCCAATCTTGCGAATGGTATCAAAGCCTGATTAGGGAGGAAAACAACGTCCCCATGTCTGTCAATGAACGTGGCCCGCCCCTCATTCTGTTCCGGGTTCGTAGAAGGAACCAACAAGGGCGGCTCCATATGTACGGCCCCGTGGAGACGAAAGATGGTCTTCATCTTGTCTTCCACGATGGTATCCAAGTTAGAGTGATCAGGAATGTCGGCTCCAAGATCATAAAGAAAAGTTCTCGACTGGCGAGTTTGGGTGGCTGGCCGTTTGAAGAGCACAGAGAGCAGAGTCTGGTAATGTGTCGAATCCGGTGCAGCTGCGAAGGAGATTTTACAAAAAAGGAATCAGAGTCATAAAAATTAAGCTAACGGCAGTGCTTTACATATCATTCTTAGAGCTTCCTTGAAGTACTCGTCTTCCACCTTAGGCGGCATCAACTGGCTCTGCGAAAGTTCTAAAGCGCTCGGACGCTTTCCAGGATCATGGCAAAGGAGCCACGTGATGACTAGGCAACATGAGACGAACGCTGCTACTTCCCTAGAGAGCCACCCACTTTGTTTCTGTCTCGTGCGGTGTGCTTCCCAGTCGCGGGGAAAGTAGACCTCAGGCTTCCGTAGATCCTCGATGACAGCAATGCGCTCCGACCCCGTAGAGAACGGGTAATTCATCTCAAAGAACACTATCTGGTAGACGTCGGTAGCAGCCACGGAGATTCGTGAACCAAGACTCACTCCCAAACTATACATGTCAGCCTTGCTATGATTTCTGGGCCCCCTCTTCCGAGAGGAGACCTCGGGAGCAATGTATAGTTTTGTTCCTACCTCTAGATAGCGGTTATCTGCAGAGTCTGCGACTACCGACGATGCTGTACTCGCCTAGCGTGTAGTCCGAGTCCGACTGGGTGGCCTGCGGAGATAGGTCTGAAGGATCGACGGCCGCAAGACTTGATGTAGCCAGACCAAAGTCTCCAACTTCCGAGGGAGTCAACACTGATGCGTACGATTATTCATTCATTCACCTTTGCAGTCGCCATTTCCATCTGTTTATAGTTGAACAACTAGTCGAACGCATCCAAGTGAGGCGGGAACGTACCGATAAAGATGTTTGATAATTTGATATCTCTGTGGAGCTGAACAGACGGAGGGGATCAGTAATCAGACTACAAAAAACAACGCGACCAACTATTCCCATGCTGCCCATGTGCACCAATGTCTCCAGGATCTGATTAAATAAGCGCCAAGCTTCCTCTTCTGATAGGCCCTCAGTTACCCTCTAGGGAAATTTGGATCAGCTGGTATGGCAACACATGGTCTTTATCATACTTACTTCTCTGAGAGTCTGGCGTTCTACGAACTCCTGGGTACGAACACAAGATGATTCGAAAGGATGGCAACATCAGCAAACCAAGGTGCGCACCATCTGGATGTATAATGTCCTTGGCAGCACGAACGGTGGTTTCTCCTCCTCCCCATAATCTGACGTGAAGAGATGCTCAAATCCGTCGTCGCTCTCATCCTCGTCTTCGTCTTTTTCGTCTTTTACATCAGACCTAGTGAAATGAATGCTTGGGAATGATGACTTGCTCCCAGAACCTCCATAATCGTCCAAGTCACTCAAATTGATGGTGAAAGGATCTGATTTCTCCCGTCGTTCGTAGGAATGAGGCACGGACGTCATGTTGCCTTCTGTGCCATCATCAGATGTAGTCTCAGAGCCAGAAGATAAGCCAGGGGTGACAACTTCGGCCGTCTCGACCCATGTTGTATAGTACCGCACAATGAAGCGATGAGAAAGCCTGCTTAATGCATTTACCTCACGGAAGATTTTTGTGTCCCTCTGATCCGTACGAAGGCGGATCTTCTTCACTGCAAACGTCAATAAGTGCACGATAAGACATAACCCTGAGACACCGCCACGAACCTGCGTAAATGCGAGAGTCGATTCTGTTGCGCGCTTTTACGACTGACCCAAAAGCACCTTTCCCCTGCAGGCCGTTAAGATCGGTGCACATACTACTCGAAGGGACGATCTCGTACCAACAACTCCAATTCCTCCCAGTCCTCTTTCCATCTGCTTGCTTGCCTTGTACTTAGAGAAACACGAGGATATTCTTTATCCGGTGAGGTCGCATATTGATTCCCGCTACCAAACAATGCTCCAGTTCCAGGTATCGAAATGGATGGCGTATTGACACGTGTAGGGGAAGGAAGAGACATCGACGCGAGATCCGCAAGAAGACTCAGGCAAGAGACGTGGGACTTTTTGCTGGGGGAGAGCATGTTCAACGCAGTACCCAGGAGAGTAGGTGATATAGATGCTGCTGTCGGTTCAATCCCTTGAATTGAATTGGCGAACGAAAGGATACACACCAGCTTGGAGGGCTTCACGCGGGCTACTGAACTTCTGCGTCACGCCTTGCCCATGAAGCATCTGCAGGAATACTACTCCGACGTTGTGAATATCACGGCCCTTCGTGTACGACAATGGAGAGTCGACTTCTTCCTTCGATAGCCTGCGGTATTTGATTAACAGACTTGTGGCAACCATCCGACCACGCCATACCAAGCATCCGAGATGAGATTCTCGTCATTAATGAGCGCTAACCCCGAAGAGAAAGGGTCCGACTTGTGTAGGTCTTTCACTCGTGCATGATAAGCCGCTTTTCCTACCTTGACAAGCTTAGAATGACTCTTGTTCTCACGGGTTGCAAGGTAGATACACGTGGTATCAAGGCCTGAAGAAGAGAAAGGGAAAGGTCAGTGTTGAACGGCTACTGGGTAAAGGAAAGGTATACCCCGATGGACAAGATCAGCAGAATGTACAGCATTTAACGCAGACAGTATCTGAGCAAGATAATCCTGTGTTGGATACTGCTGAGACTATCACTTACGAGAAAAGGGTCGCACAGCTTACAGAAGCTCGGTCTTCTCGAAGACTATCGCAATCCTCTAAAACATCTTGTAAGGTAAGGGCAGGTCGTTGTTCCGATAATATTGCCAGTCGTGGAGGTCCAAGGTGAGGAAACGAAAGTTTGACAGCGAGGATGCTTAACAGATTCGGATGGTGCACCTTCATAACGCGTTGGATCTCGGCCTCGAGCTGCGCAAGTTTCTTCCTACCTAGATGCACAATATAAACTGGACATACAAGGAGAATTTTGAGCTAACTACCTTGGGAGTCAACATAGTACCCAGAGTTGAACTCAACCATGTGGACCTCAAGAGGAAGTGTGGTGTGGACATCATCACACAAAGGATCGGCGAGATATGTCACGCCCAGACACTCTGTGACGTTATTTAAAGACAAAGAACAACCAACAGAACGAACAGACCTTTGCGAGGATGGAACATCTTCACCGTGTTAAAGCGTATACCCCTGAACTCTATCTCGTTGAGAAAAGATTCCGTCAGTGTGTCGCCGACAGACGGGACTTCGGTGGCATCAGACTGAGCTCTTCGTCGAGCAGCTTTATACTGCATTTCCTTTGCGATAAGATGCTTCTGTGCATCGACCTGAAGTTGCTCCTGAAGCTGTTCAGCGAGCCGGGCAGCACGCTCTGACTGACGCTCTGCCTCCACCCGCTCTCTTTCTCTGCGCTCCTGGAACACGATTAGGGCAGCTCGAATAGTGGATCATTAATACAAGCATACATGCTCTTCCTGAGTTGCGCGTTTTGTCATCTCCATGGCGAGCGAACCAGATGCTTCACTTGGTGGCTGAACTCGGTCTGCTATCCATTCCTGAGCTGTCGTGATGATCTAAACACAGGGTGCGCGTTCACTTCAGTACATAGTGACACAGAATGGAACAACGAGCCTGAAAAACCATCTCCGAACCCCGCAATTTCTGGGCTTCGGCATGAATAGCCTTGGATAGTGCCACTTCGACATCGTGGCTGATACCACGGATAGGTCTCTGGACTGTAAATATGGGAGTAGCGAGTGTGGGGTATGTTTTTGGGAACCTGGTTCGTGCTCAGTAATGCCACAAGTTAGACAAAGGGTGAGACTACTTGGTATGCAGGTGGAAGTAAACCTTGGGTGCATGCAATGGGTCTGGATGAACGACTTTGATGACGAATTCGGGTAGCCTGGCTGCACCCTTTGGAACAGTCAACATCTATGCGATCGAAACGCGACATCGACACACCTTCCACGCCTTTGGAGCTTGGGGTTCGATAAAATCTTGGTCATAGATAGATTTGAGAGCGGTTATTTCGAGTTGTTGCAGTTCTTCGGTCGTTTCCATTATCGCGTATCTGTCGGGGTGGAGACCAGCAGAAAGCGATTGCGCGTTGCTTGAGATGTTTGAAGTCCAGTTGGACCTCAGTGGCTCAAGCGGACATTACAGTCACTCGGAAGATTGCAGGAAGCGTCAGGTTATAAGAAGATCTATATCAACCAAAGGACGAGTCGACCAGAGTCAACCCCAGTCATTTGTTTATTTGGCCTTGTTTAACAATAACCCTGGATTCTAACATGTACAAACAACACCAGTTTACGTCCTGGAGACCTGGTTGCCTTGGGAGGAAACAACCAAGTCAAGCTACCGCTTGAGTGCCACGGGGATGGACATCGTTGGCAACAAGTCATATAAATGCAAGGGTGTCAGTGATACCGATTGTCTAGATTTAATTGCATCCACGTACAGCTTTTTTTTTCACTTTGACTCAGTTACGTGGCCTTCAGTGTGGATAATTTTGATAACAAGACTCATCGGGCATCGCTGACTCTAATTGCAGCGTAGCGACAGAAACAACGTTCAAGGATGGTATTTATGCAACGAGTTACGTCAGACCCCAGTTCACAGCCTTTTCGAGAGCCACGCTTCGACCTCATTTCCCGTCGCAAACAAGGCAAAAGAGGGACAGTATGTCCGCATCGTAGCCCTTCTTCTCCACGTCCGACAGTTCTTCGGTTCGAAGCCAATTTTCCTGATCCCCCGCCCTTTCTCCTTTCCGACGCGCATGGGTCTTGTTCACTCTCTCCTCATAGGCTGCGCGAGCTGTTGGGACGCGGGCGACACACACATCGTCATCACCCCATCGGGCGGCTGGGCCCATGCACATGCGCGTCCTAGGATTCTGTTCTACGACAAACACAAGCCGTTCTACGAGTTTACAAATTTCTCCCCAGACGAAGTTGTCTACGAGGGGAAACGCTATCCGACGAGCGAACATCTCTTCCAAGCATTCAAGGTCAGTCTCGTGACATTGCCTTCCTAGGAATGGAGAGGAGCGACGCTGACGCGGCTGGGATTGTGGACAGTTCCTCGATGGTCATCCGCAGATTGCGGAGCGTATACGAACGTGTGGACCGAAACCAACAGGTGCCTTTGACGAGGCGCACCGACACAAGACGGCCGTGCGATCGGACTGGTCAAAGGTCCACATTTCCAAGGTGTGTCCTCGTCAGGCCGCTCCACAATACACGTGTCTGACGCCGCTACGCCTTCTCCAGATGGAAACTGTACTCAAGCTCAAGTTCACACAGCATCGACATCTGAAGCAGATGCTTCTCGATACCGGCGATGCAGAGCTTGTCGAGGTATGTTCATCTTGTCCTTTGTATACTGTGTAGCCGATCTGAACGAGAGCGCAACTGTTTTCAGGATTCGCCACGCGACTGGTTCTGGGGAATCGGTGCGGATGGAACGGGGAATAATGAGTTGGGCAAGGCACTCATGCGTTTGCGCGACGAATTGCGTGCGTTCGTGTTCCTTGTGCCCTGCGATTCGTTCCGCGCGTGATGCTCATGCATGGCTGTCGTTCTGGTAGGGAATGAACTGAACGGGGACACACCAGCACCGGCACCAGTTTCGACTCCTAACCATCGGCCTCGCAAACACGGTGGCACGAACAAACGTCAAGCCCCGCGCATTCATGTCTCGGGTAGTCACGGCTCGACGCACAAGGTCTGTGAGGTGGGTGGCGTGTGCAGCCTGCCAAAGGAATCAGCGTGCTCATCAGTCTCCGGTCGTGGGCTTTGCTCTTCTAGTTTTGTCGCGCCAAACCGGCGTACCAACGTTCCAAGTATTGCAGCCGCATGTGTGCAGACAAGGCTGCGACACTCTGCAAGGTGAGCGCATCTTAGTTCCTCTCCCAGCCTTGGCACGTGTTATCGCGTAGGGTGCATGGTTTCTGACGGTGTTTGTAGTATTGTCGGAAGAAACCAAGGTCAAGAGTAGGTCCCTATTGTTCGCGGACCTGCGCTGACAAGGCGCGTGGAAAATAAACCCATCGACGCCCTTTGGCTTTCTCGTCGTGACGTATGCCTACATATCATTGCGTGCCGTTGGCGGGTCCATCGGGGTCGCTCTATTGGCTAATCTCTCCACTTAATTTTATCACATTTATTGTACTTATTTGATCTCTTTCTGTCTTGGCTTGGGTTCAAGATGCACCACGCGAACCTGGTCAATATTCTCTCCTCAATATACCCCTGGTACAAGTCTATATCGGACCCTCTTCGTCCATGCCTCCCACTCACCTTTGAACCGCTCCTTCAACGCCCGCTCCTCGTCCCTGATCCTCGGTATTGCACCCACTGCGCCGATTATGGCACAGCCAAGCGCTATCGTGCGCATCCAGATGCTTACCGCGCCTGCCAACGACGCGTTTCCCAACCTCCCAATCCCGAAACCCGGACTCGATCCTAGCCTGAAGGCGAAGGGCACCCCGAGCGCACCCACACGCTCCCCATGGAGCACGACGAGTCCGGCCGTACACAGCATGAGCCCAGCGTACCCAGGGTGCCGCACGACCGCGTACGGCCCAGTCGTGATAAGCGCGTGGGCGTGCCCTTGCCGATACCCATGCCGATGATGCCTGACGCACGGCCCTGGCCCTGTATTTGGGCACGTGTAGAACTGCCCGAGAGCGCGACATGCGGCGGACCGGAGGAATGCGCCGCCGATGGCGAGTGCCGTTCCTGCGACCGCCACGAGTGGGAGGGGTGGAAGGGATAGTGCCACCTGGATACAGGCGAGGAACTGCCTGGCGGACCCATCGGGAGAGAACGCGATGGGAAACGAGGTGCGGATGGTGCGGACGTACGGCGCGAGCAGAACGAAGGTGTCCGTGAGCGCGGCTGCCCAGTAGAAGCCCTGGCATCATTTCATCGAAAGTCCGGCTCGAGGTGGGCGGAGAATCTGGAGAGGGCGACAGACCTTGGTGAGCATGGCCGTGGTGAAGCGCGCAGCGGCACTGATCTGGGCGTGTCTGTCGCGAGGCATAGCTATTGTGGGAGGAGCGGTGCTAGCAGTGGGCGGCGACATGGCGACATGAAAAGCGAGTCCGGCGGCGAGGGTGAACGGTATGTGGATGAGCGACGTGGTCATGGCCAAGTCGTGGTGGTACGGGACTGTACATGAAACTCTGGGTAGCTGCTCTTACGTATGTGACCGGGAGCGCCGGCCCGAGATTAGAACCATCACTTTCGTTGCTCCTGTAGGGAACATGCCAGTGCACTTCATCGCCAGAGCGCTAATCTCAATAGCCACGTGTTTCGTCTATCGCACTCTCCACTATTTTGTCACTCGTCCATAAGTACTTGTGATATTTCTCCACCACGCATAGTTACATCATAACAGTCCTTTTCTTCATCCTTTCCCCACAGATCATAGACGCAGCTTGTGCAGTACACAATATCGGTCCGGTTCCCGAAGTTCCCCGCAGCACCCCCCACACTCAAAGTCTCTCAAATGTTGATATATCGGCCAGTTGGCCAGCGCTTGTCGTCACCGCCCTTTCCCCCCCCGCAATCTCGACTGCTTACCAATAGTATAAGCTCCAACTACCCCATCACAGTCCTGTCCAACCCCTTCAGCGAGTTCGTCGCCCGGTCTCGGAGTATGTATTCTATGCACTGAACAAGAAAGCCAAAACTAGTTCATACGGACTTCTACCGCACGGCGTTTAGCTCGGAACCGAGGGCCCATCCACACTGTGAACCAGATGCATCGGTGAGGTAGCAAGGCTGATCCCCGCGAGTAGGACGTAGGTACATCCCGTCCCAAGCGCGTTCAATATCAAGTCGATGACCGACACCATGGCAGCAGCCAAGGAGCACCTCACCAGGTTTCCCTGTCAACGAACCCGATCGTCAGTCGGCTGGACTATCTGAGTCACAAATGAAAAAAAAAGAAATCGGGGCGGAAAAAACTGACGCATGCAGTCACGGAGGATCCCTGCGTTGGCAACAGGTCGATCCAGAGCGTTCGCACCGAGTTTGTCAACGCCAATGCGGAAAAGGCGACTGCGGAGAAAAAAGTGTGATCGTGTTCACTATAACTTCAGCACACCTGCGCACGCTGGAGACAAAAAGAGACTTGCATACTATCTGCAGCAGCGCCAACGATGCCGCTATCGGACCGGACTTTAAAACACTACTCATCGCAGTAACGTCGCCTTGCATTGTAGGTGGTACACACACACTGGATATTTGTAAACAATATAATAAAAGAAGACAGTCAAAAAGTCACGAAAGGCTCTGCAGGAATCTGGAATCAGTAAGATTACAAAACGAAACCAGAGAAAAATGTCAAATTTTAAACTCAATGTTACACAGCTGTGTCATTCGGCAGCTCCATTCAGGTCGTGACTCAAGAACTCCCCTAGAATGTCAAAGAAACGCTCCCGCTCCTCGTAAAAGGCCATGTGACTACTTTTCGCAAACGTCACCCAGCGCACCTTGGGGATCTCTCGGAAGAACGGCGCCACGGATGTATCCTGTGCTTCGTCATCTGCACCATTCGTCACAAGCGTCTCGTTCTTGATAGTGTGGAGCTTGTTCACGATAGTCCAGTCCTTGAGCGACCCGACGATGGTAAACTCGGACGGACCCAGCCTATGTCGCGCTGTTAACGTTCACAGAAAGAATAGACGCTTGCAAACACGCACATGGTCGAATAAACGGTGGGGTCCTCTTTCAGACCTTTAAACGCCTCGAGTAAATCCTTGGGCCACGGGTTGATCTGACAGACGTATTTCGCATAAAAGACATTAACCCCCTCCTGGTACTCCGGATCGTTCGTCGTGCCATCCTTCTCGTGCTTCTCTATCTTCTCTCTCACCTCTTCCGGCAGAGTCTCCAAAAGCTTGCGAGTGCCCTTCACCCAGAGCTCCATGGATGCCGGCGAGCTCGCGATCACAAGGCGGCGTACCCTAGCTGGGTGTCTGTGGCTCACATAGTGCGCCGCCAGCATGCCACCCCACGAGTGTCCGATGAGATCGAACTCGCGGATACCGAGCTTGTCCACAATGTTCTCGAGCTCGTCCATGAAGAGGTCGACTGTGTAGAACGCTTTGGGGTCGATGTCCTTGGGATGAGAGGACTTGCCGATGCCGATCTGGTCGTAGAGGATGACGGGGATGTTGAAGCGATCGTGGAGGTCACGGAAGGGGAGCATGTATTGATGAGTGATCCCAGGGCCGCCATGGAGCGCTACGACGGGTCGAATGCCCGAGTGGGGGTCGCCGAAGATCTTGTACCAGGTCTGGTACGTTTGCTCGCCGACACGAAAGTCCACGGTCCCGGCGGTCTCAGACATTTTTGGTGCGGTCGCTGAAGGATGTCGATGATGATGGGATGGTGGCGGCAGAGATAGCTGATCCAAATGACGTATTTTCTGCACAACAAATTTAGGCCACGTTCCGCGATATACTAATCGTGCCATCGCGTGCAATCTGCATCCCGCGTCATGCTCACCTCGCACGAACTGTTCTCACCGCATTGTGTCCTATGTGGGTTGCTGCGTTGCATCCTGTGTGGACTGCGTTTCACACCATTGGTCCATGGTCTCTGTTCCATTTCACTGCAATCTGGATCCACTCAGCACTGCTGGATTTGCCTTGTGGTGCGTGCAGTGTGAGCATCCGACCCATTTCGTACCCTAGCGAAGTTCTAAGAGCTGAGGGCAGTCGACATTTTCCTTCCACATGTCGGTGATGGCAGCATAGCTCCGCCGAAAATTTATCAGCCCCTTATCCCCATCATCGGGACCGGATGATGGCAAGTTTATTCCCCTTCCTGACTCCTTTATAACCCGCTTCGGATATATACATGATGAACCTCCTGGTTCTCAACGGTGTTGTGTGATCGATATTTCACGCAGTGACCGCCACCCTTTCCATTCTGTTCCGAACAACATACCTATTCTTGAACGAAACCGACACTGGTCTATGCTTCTTAGCCCCAGGTGGAGGAACAATCATCGGTGCCCTGATCACAGGAAAAGTCCTAGATAGAGATTACAAGAAAACGACGGGAAAGATTGCACAGGAAATGTCGGCAGCCAAGGAACCTGGGACCACAGAGGATGAAAACTTTCCGATCGAGCAAACAAGGACGCGGATAGTCCTGTTTTATCTGATAGTGTTCGCAGCGTGCTGCGCCGGATATAGGTGATCTCTCAAGAAAAAGGTCAACATAGCGGCACCGTGAGGGTGCAAGTCTTTTTTTGTCTCCAGCATGCGCAGGTGGGCCAAAGTCATGGTGAACACGATCACACTTTTTTCTCTCCAGTCGCCTTTTCCGCATTGGCGTCGACAAATTCGGTGCAAACGCGCTGGATCGACGTGTTTCCAACGCAGGGATCTTCCATGCATGCGTCAGTTTTTCCCGCCCCGATTTCTTTCTTTTTCATTTGTAATTCGGATAGTCCACCCGAGTGACGATCGAGTTCGTTGACAGGGAAACCTGGTGAGGTACTCCTTGGCTGCCGCCATGGTGTCGGTCATTGACTTGATATTGAACGCGCTTGGGACGGATGGACCTACATCCTACTCGCGGGGATCAGCCTCGCCATCTCACCGATGATCTGGTTCACAGTGCGGATGGGCCCTCGGTTCCGACCGTGCGGCAGAAGTCCATATAAACTGATTTCATCGTATGATGGCAAGACGGTTCTTGTTCACAGCGCGAGCGGGATAGGTGGAATATAACATACTAGCTGAGGTGGACACTGATTCTTTTATGGGACCTGAGCTAGAGTTTGGCTCTCGGGGCCTCGATTACGAATGGTCCACCGCCGGGATGTCATCCGCATAGGCGGAGCCATGCCATTACTGCATATTAGTGCATATCGGATCGCAGTTGCGATCCCTGGGGTGTCCAAGGGGAGGTTGACGATCATCTAGCAAAACGGGTGTGGTTCGTCGACTGATCTCGAGAGATCCATAATAGAATACACGAACATCAATCGTCAGGTGGCTTGGCGCGCTCTCGATGATGAAGAGGACCATCAGGTGACGAAACTAGAGGATGGATGAGGACATACTCGGTGTCGATCCACTCACACTAGATATGTATCTGACGGCCCGTATAGGCTCATTTCTCAAAGAATTCAGTACCGCGACGAGATAAGCCGTGGCGCAGTCCTGTTTCGAGAGCCGCGGGCCGTTCTGGTTCTCGGAGGAAAGCACAGAACACAGTTCCTTGATGTTCTGACGATCCACGTGCCACCTCGCGTGCTCCAAACGAGGCAGTGGTGCCAGAAATACATCAAGGGAGTATGTCTCGTGTAAATGAGGAATGTCAGGCCAGAGCTCGGCCTGATGGCATGGGAAGGGGATAAGACCTCGATAGAACTGGGAGAGCGTATGAAGGAAGCCGAACCTCCTGGCGTATAGCAATTAGACCCGTATGTGTAAATTGCGTGCAAAACACCAACGAGCCGAGCGAGAGACGCCAAGCGACACCAATACATCTTTCATTGTTGCAGAATGTCAGCCTGACAGAAACGGGAGGGATATTGTCATCGAATGGATTGGATCCCATTGGCGGGGCAGCCACGGACTAGGGGAAAAGTCGTCCTGCCGGAACACCCAGTCGCCATTCACGACTGAATCCGAACTCGAATCGAGCTTGTACTCGATGTCCAAAGGGACAGCATCATTGGAGAGCGCGATCTAGGAAACGTCAGACAGATATACCATGGTTGGCTCATAGAGTTTAACCTACAGTCCAGCAGTCCCCAACGCATCAAAACCACCCTCGGTGTGGATGGGCAGATAAATGGTCTAGCTAGGTTGGACCGACATGAACAGGTGGGATGGGGGTATGACTGGGCACATGAGTCTGAGTGTGGGGAGAAGAGGATCAGCTGGTCTGCGGGGCAAATCGTGACATAGGGCATGTGTAGCTGGGCACACGCACGCAGATGATGAACAGGCAAGGGTAGGCCTGGGTCTAGTTCATCGCGAACGGCGGGGTAAATGAACACGACGGCGTGGCTGCCGTGCTCAGGTGGTGGGTCGATTCGGTGCCATGAGCCCATTTATCGCGGTCTCGGAATGCCCAGCCTTTTCAACTTGGCACGGTTACTTTTTTACGATGTCGATCAGCTTGTCCCATCTGCGAGCGCGACAGAGAGGCGGAAATGCAGCGAAATGAAAGTGACTCCAACCCCGGCAACGTATAAATGTACAACGGCGACTCACGGAACGACCGGCCCGTACATACCGGCTACAGCGCCTCAGATCCCCTCTGCGACCAACCGCTCCGGGCGTTCCACCCACCCGCGCCACGTCTCCACAAATGCA